>JACXSJ010001532.1:0-85621 GCA_014851325.1 Pentalonia nigronervosa
TTTTTCAATTTAATAATAATAATTTACATAAGTTTGGTTTAATTGCGTATGTTGGTTGAAAGGACAATTAAATAGCTTTAAAATAAAAAAAAAATTGTGTTAAAATGTTGAAAAGTTTTGGAGTAACATAAAAAAATCCGTGGTAGTTTTGGTTTGGTTTAAAAAAACTTAAATTGCCCATAACTCAAAAAAAAAAAAAAAAGAGTTAGACCCCCACTTTAAAGGTTATTTCTTCGTCATTTTAGGTATACTTTCATATGACGGCGGCCGATCACTTCGCCCCGGGACACATTGTATATAATAAAAAATAGTTTAAGTAAATACGTTATATATAATAGCTAAAAGTTAAATTAAAAATAGGTTAATATACTATAAATTATGATCGCGAAACAGTTTTGCAAAAAGAGTAAAATCTGTATTCTGTGTAGTTTTCCTATGCATACCTATTTCAAATCCAGGATTTCTGAAATATCTCACAAACTACTTTGAATGTAACTGACCATAAATAATGTGTTCACCAAACCCTAAAGATGAATAGATTAAGCAAATCCGGTCATTCAAAATACACAAGAATATGATATTGAATGTGGGTCGAATATAATAATTTTGAGCGATAAAAAATAATTGTCACAAACCTACTAAGAACACATATAATTGATGTTACAAAATATAAATGCAATTATAAATTAAAAGTTCTTTAATTCGGTTAAATCATCAAACAATAGATTAAAATATTTAAGAACTTATGTAAAGAGCAGACACTCAGCTTCAATCGAATTATTCAAATAGTGTTCTACAACTACTTACATATTTATTGTAAATTAAATTAATTCATAAGAAATTAAAATTAATACCTACCTACATCATTTTTTTAAACGAGAAAACACATGTAAAATATAGTAATTTATTACTAATTTATAATTAATTCATAATGATTCGAGTAATCTCATGTAAATTGTGATTTTGTACAATAAAGATCAACTACTTGGATTTGTATTCTAGGCCATAGCTAAATACTTCATTAAAATATAATAACATATAACCGGTTTTCCAATATAACAAACAGTGATCACTGATTAATGATCACCAACGAGTCTGTCTACTCAACAGGTGAGTGCACTTAAAATGCACTTCTTGTAATTACACTGCATTCTGAGTAAAACAATTTCTGATGAAAACTACACATTGTAATGTTATAAAGTGCAATTACGCGAACATATATATTGTTATTAAATAATTATTTATTTGGCGTGGTTAATTTTATGCACAATTTAATTTACTTGAAGAACTTACAGTTCAATGGGTATTCAATAATTGAATTCAACAAGAGAAATCAACAAATTAATTAATATTGCATAGGGAAAATATAAATTAATAAAAACTTGAAGATACTTTAAAATACATTCATATAAATATAAAAATTTTAGAACTATTATAACGCAACAAATATAAAGTTTTATTTAAGCTTATTTGTCTGCAATAAATAATAATTCATGTTTTTGATAAAAAAAAATCAATGCTTCAAAATTGGTATTTTTATATGATAACTCTTTAAGCCCTAAGGTATTCATTGAAATTTGAATGAAAGAAGACAAGTAATGTTTATTATTTTCCAACATAATTATCTGGGAAATTACAAAAATTTGTTTTTCCACCAGAATTTGCGACATTAAATTTAATTATATTCTAGGAAATAAAAATAATAAACTTCTTTTTAACATTTTGTAAACGTAATATTTCTCATAATATGCTCTAAGCATTTTGATAATTCGTTGTTGGTCTTTATTCAAATTTATTACAGTATATAAAAATAGGTATGGTATTTTATAATGAGTTTTTTTTTTTTTATTAATAATGTTCGGTATTATATTAAAAAGTTAATTTTTACTGAAATAAGTGCTTAAATGAATTAATATGAAATTAAAATACAGCCCACCATGCTATCATACTAATTAGTTAAAATTAATTTCGAATTAAAATTACATTTCATTTAAATCATTTTACATCAACATGTTGAATTAAAATTGTAATTAAATCTCTTTTTTTCAATTTCAATTGTTTATTGTTTTGTAACAGTATTGTCAGTGTTTTATTATATACGTATGTTATTAAAATCCATTTAAGACCCGTTTTGCGCCTTGTACGTATTAATTCAAACCGAAGACCATAAACCAGTCGCGGCACATGCATCTATACACACAATCACACACACACACACACACACACTCACACTTGCGCGCGTGTGCAATCAAACATGTTAATTAGTTTATGATAATCAGTTGCTATTAGTTAACACATGGGAGGGGGAGTAGGTGGTAGCCCCTGTTCCGATGAATTAAACGTCAATTACTCGACGGTGTTGTTATATTAATCAAAACTCTATAAAATACAGATTTATGTACACGTGCACAGACGTACGCGTGTAAATAAATAAAAATCCTCGGAAAGTGATTATTAATTCGGGTGTACAAAAATAAAAAAACATCATGAAATATTCATTTTTGTTGTTTTACATGCAGAGATTCAGAAAAACAATTCATCAGGTGTACACCACACACACACACATACACACACTGCAGTGCAAACGCCATTTGAACGCATAACATAGGGTTAGATTTTGATTTCGCGAGAAAAGCGGATATCCGAAAACGATTTTTCGTATGCACAACCACACGACGCCTCGGTGAGCTACACGATGACTACAACTACTACTACAGCGGTGTAATGTTTAAAAAGGTCATCGACCTCTTCCCCGGACAACCGCATCGACCCGAGTCACTGTGGTACGTATATACGTAACCGTAAACACGGTAATGCCCAATATACGGCAATACGGTCTAAGGGTTCCTACGACGTCGGGATAACACTATACACGACGTTATTATGACTAATCATTACGACAAAATCGTTCGCCTCATCGTTTCTTATAAGTATCAGTGTGTAATATTTGTTGTGAAACAACTCTGCCATAATAATATGTAATTAATAATCCAACAATAATATTATACTATTCGACATTTTTATTCAGTTTCTTATGCGAAAACGGCAGTATGAGATACGAATAAAATCAAATTGAGAAAATGTCGACATTAAAAGAGATATTTAAACGATGTTAATTTAAATATTCATTTTGTAGCGTTTTTTTTTTAGTGATTTTCAAAGTATTTATTAATTTTGAAACTGTATTGTATTATAGGTACCTACTTATGTTTTCTATAGAAATATTTTATCAAATTTTTTCAATACATTCAAAAGTAAAAATTAAGCAAGTTTCGAGATATATAAAGTGAGCTATTGAGGTAAATCATAAGACTTTTTGAAAACCTAGTAAGAATAAATTATACACAAAATAAACTTAAAATACGAAACTATAAATTAATTATTGAAAACAGTAATAATAAAAAAAATGAATTATTAAACCCGTTAAAAGGTGTACAAAGATCGTTCTACGTTCATAATATAAAATACATCTGTGTACAACTTGTATTTTAGTTTTAATTTCATTAATTATTTATAAGTATTATTAAGCTTTTTAAATAATTGTTTTTAAGACTGACATATTGTTTTTAAATCTAAAAAAAAAAAATAATAAAGATAATATTGAAAAGCAATAAATATTCTTTATAGTTTATATTATTTACAAAATTTTAATCATATTTTATAACTATAACACCAGGTATATTATTTTTTAATGGACTTGGTAAAATAATTGCTAAAACTCAACTATAATACATAAATACCATTTAAAATGATTTAACTATACAAATAATTAGTGTTTATACATTTATATTATATAATTGAAACAAATGTTGACAAATGTCTACTATACAAGAAGGGAAGCTGAGGGAGTGGTGCAAAAAAACTGTAAATTTAAAACTATACTATGAATATGAACTTTTAAGTACTTTAAAAAGCTTACTTTTCAATAATAATTATCGACATACCATATTATGTACAATAATAATACAAATTATAACTTATTTATTCTTTTTATGTACCTATATAGTAATCGTTTTAGGTTTTTGGTCTATCCCGTAAAAATTATAGGTAAGTAGATACTTACATTAAAAAGCAACCGCAATGCTATATTGTGCATATTTGTATAAATGTTAGTATGATATATGTTTTTAATTTTTTAACACTCTAAAAACGAAGTTTTACTTAAAACTTTCTTTTTATTCATAAACAAACTTTACCGAATATCCATTCCATCCATAATGTCTTATAGAAACTAAACTTAAAGATAAACTCACGAGACAATATACCCGCAAGAAGTCACAACTCATAAAGTTTGAACATTTCAATTAGTAAAACGTTAGTCAAAGACAATTTTATCATAAAGTTGTTCTTGTTTATTTCTAATTATTAGAAATGCATTTGAATGAAAAAATAATAAATAATAGATACTTATATCATAGTATTAGTAGACCATAGATTACTATTATTAATACACATGACTAATAATGATAAAAAAAAAATCGGCTTTGATTGTAATAGTCACTGTTTATTATTGGAAAATATGTTAAAAGAATTAATTCTCCAAATATGATTTCTGTTATATTTCATAAATAGAAATATGACATTTGTATTGTCTATAAAATGCAATGTTCAATGAGCTTTCGTATATTTGATAAATTATATGAGTAATTAGTTTGTAAACAGTATTTAACCCTTTTTATGTTTTTATCTTTGTCTTTGCTAAAAGGGATAACAGTGCTTAACCAATGCTAACCAATTTTGACTTTACTATCCTACCGCAAGTGGTTTTTAACAAACAAAACCGAGGTGCGCCAAAAGGGTACCTTTAACCGTCTATAAAGACGTATGTCTGGGACGGCTCCGAAAAAGAACTACCATATTGTAATATTTAAACCAATATTGCAAGCAATTTAGAAATATCAAAAAAGACACGAATAAAATTTAGTACACAGCCTTGAAATATTTACAAAATTCATATCTCTAAACAGGAGCAGGTACCTATATGTTTTTCCAGTAAAGTACTATTGAGCATAGAATATTTTATGCGACGTTGCCACATTCACGTTGTCGAAATTTTCTAATTTATTATTTTCAGGCTTTATTACACCAATTATTATGATCCAAGCCCAGTTTTATCGACGATTTTATCGACTATATTATTGACTACGAAACCATGTTATTTTTTTAATTCGTACTATATTTTGAATTATTATTTTCATAACTATTATTATTATCATTATTATTAAACAGATTTATGAAATGTGACTATATTATTGACTATGAAATCGTGTTATTTTTTTGGTATGTTATATTTTGTATCATTATAATTATTTAAATAAATATTTTTGTATAATATAGTTCAAAATTGAAAATGGCAACATTGCAGAGTTTTTTATACTTATCGTGTAGGTTTTCTTTTGTATTTCGATTTTCTTTGATACGCTGACAAATTTGCTCAATCGTGTCGTAGCCTGTTTTTATTAAATACCATAATTCGTATGATATTCAATATATCTACATGTACCCACTACCAAACTTGCAATAAGTAACACTTAATATTATGTTGAAACATTCGAAAATAAAATAAATAAAAAAATAAAAAAGTATCTTAGTATATTTTAAAAATCCTTTAATTTTTTTTTAAATCAAACGATAATCTACATTATTTTTTTATGGTTGACTATAACGCATATTAGAATAATCATCCTACTAAATTATCTAAAAAAATTAACTTAATAATAACGACAGTTGAAAACACATTACACAAAAATCAGTGAGTTAAGTATTTGATTCGAAATATAAAATAAATTTATATGATTAAAGGTTATGTATAAGGTTAGATTAGGTTTGATTTTGACGTAATAAGATATAACTCACGTAGATATATTATAAAATTCTAATAAATAAAACGAATTACTTTTATAAAAATATAAGAATTGTTTTTATATATATAAAAAAAAAATTGTTCTCCTGTAATTCAGTTTAATTTAATCCTTCGCCGCACAGATAACTGTCTTACCATGAACAGATTAAAAAAACCCCGTTAAACACCACAATTGGTACATTTCATTTTATTAAACTATATCAAATGCTAAATAAGAATATATTTTTCTTGTTAAACTATTTCGATCTCCAAATATTTATTTATTTTTGTTTATTTTTAATTAATGGCATTCAAAATAGACAGATTTATAATTACTTGTTGAGAAATTAAACAATATTTAAAATTACTTTTATTAAAATCCAACTAAATCCATAATAATAAAAAAAACCAGATTTTGAAATGCGAGGAATCAAATAAATACATATAAGATAAACTCATACAGTAGTGTAGGCATCAGTGTTTATAAATATTATTGTACATATTACGATTACAAATGGTTAGAAATCAATGTTTAATTTATTCCCTTTATCAATTTAATACACCTAATTAATAATGTAAATCAACCAAAAAATATATAATTTAATTAGGAGAGAAATTGTTTAGAAATCGTGCTAATATTTTAAATTAAATTTTAAAACAATCATGAATTACAATAGCTGTTCAGTATAACAACGATTAATTTCAACTCTCGAAAAGTTACTGGCAGTGATTACGTTGGGTAAGCTTTTAGACCACATAATGAACTTGGAAGTAGGAGTTTTTAATTAATAACAAACAAACGAACTGCTTAAACAACAAATCAATGTGTGTTTAGAAATATTAAACACTTAAGTATCATTCTTAAATAATAATAATTATAATATTAAATTATATTACTTTTAACTTTACAAACAAAAAAGGGCAATTAACAAAGCAGTCTAGAATACTTTAGATACACATCATATTTAAAATGAAAATTCAATAATTAATAATCATAATTGACACCATTAAAAAACAAAAAGCTTGAAAAGTTTTTAAGAAATAAAAATATCTCGGTATTTTTTTTTTAATATCATTTGGATTATTATTAATTTATTACGACTTCAATTATTTCCATAAATCGTTTTAATAATTTAAGATTTTAATTATTCAAAAAAAATCAGATTTAATTTAAACTTTGGACCAATGTTAAGGTATTAAGAAAACAAATAAGTCATTCTAGATAAAACAGAAAGAGCTAAAGATAAGTTTTCTTTAAATAAAAATACATTATATTATGTGCATATCACGAAATATTAAGTCAAGGGTTTTAATGTCAATTGATAGGAATTTTTTTTTTTTTTAATTTTTAAATTACTCTGTAAAAAGTGAAAAAATAAAAAGCTCTGCGAGAGAAAGCTAATGACAACAATGGGACAATAGTATACAGCCGGATGTTGTCGTTTGGCAAATAGTGAAATGTGTGTAACGAGACAAGTGGGCGGACGAAGAAATAGACAAACAAAAACATAAAGCAAAAAAAACGAATTATTTTCTTTGTCCCCTTGAAGTATTTTATCATTGTTTTTAAACGCCATAAACGAAAATGAGTGCAATTTATCACATAAATATTATATATACATACACAAACGATAAATTAAATCTCAGTAGGTTATATTGAAACACGTGTATTAAAACTGTCCCGAATCATTTTTTTAAAGTTCAATAACTATATCAATACTTCGTGGCTTCGTACTTAATAACAATTTATGACGAATTATTATACTTACGTTTCAAAAATAAATAATTCAAAATATCCGTATTGTATAGCATTTTTACGTAATTTTTCATTTAAAATCCAAAATAATATGTATAATGCACTTACGTGATCAGCATGAAGTAGAGTTTCCGTGGCCACAGCTGTTGCTTCGGTTTGCGTATGGCTAGTACTAGATATCCGGTATTGAAGTCCAGATATGGTACAAAATTCCTCATGCCTCGTAGATCGAGTAGTACTATTGACGTACACACCAGTAGTAATTGTAACGTCTGTATCCTGATTAACGATGACGGCAAGTTGTGACGTTGGTGGAGGTACAATTGGTGGCAAAGGCGTTGGCTGAAGAGCTGTACGAACCGTAGACGCTCTATGCCCATCAGAATCTTCATCTTCCGCGTCATCTTCTGGCTCGGATCTTTCAGAAGATATTTCAGAACTAGTGGTCGATTTCTTTGAATAATCTTGTCCTTTTAGAGGAGACTTTTTCTCTGTCGAATAGCTGGCTGCTAATATAGCTGATGCGTTTAAACTTGCCATGCGTTTTTTTACAACCATGTCTTTAAGGTCCATAGTAACAGTGTCCGCGTTACGTCTTTTTCGCTTGGAGCCACTTGTTGATGAACTAATTTCTTTAGAGGACCTTTCAGGTTCTTCTTCTTCTTCATCAGTACTTTCAGGCTCTGAAACTTTTTGCTGCTTTTTCGTACGTTTAGCTGATTTTGGTGGTTCGTATTTTGCGTCATCTAAACCTTTAAAAATACATCAAAATATACCTCACTATAAGTATTTATATTAATTTATAATTAATCTACTTTACACATTAAATATGCTATCTAATTATCTAAAGAAACTATTTTTAGATTATGAGAAGGGAAAAGAAGTTAATTATTATTTACAACAATGTGTCGATGTTCATTTTTTTATTTCTATGAACATTTTTTGTACCGGAAGAATTGATATAATTGCTACATAAAAACCCATTTTCTAGAAGCAAAATTAGTCCTTTTAAAATGTATTTTTTTGATTTTTTAATGTTTTCTATAAATTTGCAAAGAAAAACCAAGAAAAACTATCAAGTTTATCTTAACATTATTTTTCTATTGAACATTTTATTTAAAATACCAACCTAAAAATTGAATATAATCCCTTATAAAAAATTAGGTAATGTGACAACGCTACATTTATAATTATATTATTATTACTTATGAGATTGTGTTCAATTTTCAAACCTTAGGAATGTCGTAATGCATTTATATAGTTTCTAAACCTTTTAACTTTGTAAAAATTTGAAATCAAAAGGTTAAAAAAAAAAATAAGAAAGTACTTTTTAATTGTTCTAAGAAAAACATGGGAGGATTTTGTATTAAATGTTCAACTTTTTTAATTACAAACAAAAGTTTTAGCATGCATAGATTGAGTATAATCAGAAAGAAGTCAAATATTTCTAATGTAAAATAACTTAAAAAGATCAAAAAATATTTTAAAAATTTCAAGTCATTACAGTCTACAGTTATTTATTTTTGAATTATAACAAATAAAAAATAGATTTTTCAAAACTAGTTTTGAGTAAATGTTTTGTTTTTGTTAATTTTTTATTATTATTTCCGATTATTTAAAAAAGTGCCTATTGGGAATTTTTTACTTTTGATCCTTCAAAGTTTAATCTATATTCAATTTTCTACTAAAAACCTCTATAAAAGTTTAAGTTTGAAGTATATTTCTACTATAAAAAATATCTATAAACACAAACATTTTTTTTTAAAAAAACACGCCACACTCAGAATTTATAACGTGAATTCTCGAAATAAAGATGCGTGAATTGACAGTTGACAGCAGTGAACCACTTCATATAAAAATACATAATTATTTATTGTTTAATTCACAATCAGTCGAGTATTATGAAGTAGTAGAATGAAACCAAATTGACATTTACAAATAAGAATGAGAAAATTCTTTCTAACTCATTAACTAAACTAATTAATATTTTTTTTTATACGTACCCATCTATTTACTAATATGAATAAGAATAGTACATATTTTTAAAATAAATAACTATATAGTTATACATAAAATACTTATGAAATATAATATATTATTTAATGTCTAGAGAATGCATCGAGGAATTAATAGAAGGAAAGCACTTCATGAATAATCGATCATAAGTTATAATCTAACCAGCGAATGTATTATATATTGTTTAGATTATTTAACACTTTAAGCCTATAGCCTTTTCCTAGGTCCCATAATTTCAAAATCCTCTGAAACACGTTGTTTATATTGGAAAATATATTATTAAGTATCTACCTAGAATGTTTTTTAATTAAAAATCTATTTTGTTTATTTGTATGTGAATTTTAAGTTTATTTACATTATATTATTTAAATCCCTTAAAATTAACTTTAATAAAATATGTTACCTGACGAAGAGCTGTTGGTAGAACTTGTATCATGCATATCCCAATGTCTTCCAACACTTTTTAAGCCAGGGGTTGTCCTTTTCGACGTTCTTTTTCCTTTTCTAGCCGGAATTTCTACATCCATTTTTTTTTTACTTTTTTTAGAAGCTGCATTTATTGTAGCAGTTGTAGAAGCAGCCATAGCATCAATCAATGCACTTTTACTTTCATTCTCGTATAAACAATGAACTTTTGCTATTGCATTGAGAGATGCTACTCTAGGTCTCTTAGCCACAGGTCTACCTTTTACTTTAGTCTTTGGTGCAATTTTTGTTTTTCCTTTTGATTTGATTTTATCTACTACCAATGGTTTTTTCTTCTTCTCAACTTTAACCGGTTTTGTTACAGATTTTACAATTTTTGGTTTTTCTTTTTTTTCTTTTTCAAATTTTTGTTTTACGTTTTTTAGTTTTTCAGTTTTTTGTTTTTCAATTTTAAGTTCAGAATTTTGCTTTTCGGTGTTTTGATTTTCAGTATTGTGTTTAGTTTCTTTTTTCACAGGTGCTTTCTCGATATCCATCTTTTCATTTTCTTCCGTTTTTACTGAGTAAGGCAATTGGCTAACTGATATTTCTTTAATTTTTATACAAGTATTATCTTGTCTGATCGTTATAGTATTACAAACATTTCCATCAAAATCACAAACTGGACCATTTTTTAATTGAAAAACTTGTAATAAAGCAACATCGTCCGGGTTTTCGTCTTTTACAACGTCCATACATTCTTCAATGGTGGGATTGTCGTCTATTTTCTTAGCTGAATTTATTTTTATCTTATTTTTAGCAATAGCTTTAGCTTTTTTTAGTTTATCTTTTTTATCTGGCTTAATCTCCACACGTGATTTTACAGAATCAACTTCCTCTGTATTCTTTTTTGTCGGTTTCGGAATAGGTTTTTTTTTCGTTTCTTTTACCTTCTTATCTTTCTGAACTTTATCTTTGGGTTTCTTTTCTTCTTTATCTTCAGACTTTTTTACAGATTTTTTAGTCTTTAGCAATTTGTCACATTTTTCACTATTTCTAGAACTAGAATTTTTTCCTTTTTTAACTGCAGGCTTTTTTGCGGTTTTTGTTGACAATTTCTCTTTTAGCTTTGGTTTAGCAGATTTTTTCACCAATTCTTCCGTTTCTTTTTCATTTTTTTTTATGGCTTTTGCTGTTTTTACGTTTTTTGGTTCAAGTTTTAGGGGTTTTTGAGACTGGGTGAGTTTTTTAACAGATTTTTTTGTCAAAATTATTGGTCCAGGTGGAGATTCACTTGCGTTAGATGCCTTTTTTTGTTTTGTTTTAGATAAGGTTGAAGTTGGTTTTTGACTCTCGCCACTGGTTAATGCTTCTGTGCCTTTTCTAGACGACATGCTGAATGTCTTGTAATACAAAGATGTATTACACGATTACATTGTAATTTTCAAATCTGAAAAAAATTTAAACGTTAAATTATTTAAAAATATTTATTATCAAGAATATTTTTAAAATATAAATAAATATAAGACTTTGATACAGACTCTTCTTAGGAAGTAAATAGCTCAAAAAGTATAATATTCAATGCAACGCTAATAAATTGAAAATCTTATATTTAGGACAGATGTTAGTTTGAAATTTTAATATGGATATATGCATTTTTTGTTTTCTAAAAAATAGTATGCACCTATCATAATTTAAAAGTAAGCAATCTTCATATTATTATTTACTAGGTACTTAGGTAGGAGGTATTATCTAATATTTAATTTAATGATTTTTGAACGAACAACAAATTGTCATTGGGTACAGTCGTAAATAATACGGGTAGGTAGCTACTATGTACATATATGCAGATACCTACATATTATTATTATGACGCAATGGATAAACCCACTTTTAGTCACCTATGTAAGAATACTTCATATAGTAATATGCTAATGAGATCATCACTCCGATATTATAAAAATGAAATGTTTTAGCGATTAGGAATATTATATAGGTACATATAAATGAAATCCACACGAGTGAAATGGACATATTATTGTTTCCACGGGAGAACGTTCTCGGTGCGCGATGGAAATAAATCTCAAACAATAAAAACCGTACGATTCGATAACGTTGAAGTCTTCCGCGTAAACCGCCGAGGCAAAGTCGCTGTCCGATTGATATTATTACCATATGTATTAAGTAACGGGCGCGAGTACCAATAATACACAATCCAAGGTCGGCTGTTGAACCGGATGGGTGTACCCTGCCCATAAGTACTCGCCACGTACATTCAAAGCGTCGTTATTCGCGACGATTGTCGTTCTAAAATTTCTTCGTCAATCGTGATATACGGAGCACGAAATAGGGTGCAAGACGTACTGAGTAGCAACCATCTAGGAGGGCCCTTGCGCGGAGTAATGTTACAACGTAATTAATACCACCGACACGGTCGCTACGGCGCTTTTATTATATGGCATCGCTGGCGGCGGCAGCGATACCACTCCGCGTAGGTTTTACGGTATTTTTTTTTTTATTATTATTACTATTCGTCCATGGGCCTACTACCGCCGAGCATCGCACAACGACTATAATAATATTATATTATAATATTATATTCTGAGCGCGCGGCAACGAGTTGACCCCGATTCCAGGAGGCGCGCGTGTTTATTGAATGGAAATGGAGGGGACGGCATCGGCGGCGTCGACTATGACGACTATGACGGCTACGATACACGCAAGCGGGAGGCGAGACATCCGCGAACGCTCGAGTTACACCACCACAGCGAATGCACCAGCGGCTGCAGCGGTGGCAGCTACCGGCAGCGGCGTCAGGCAGCTGCGGCACGTCCGGTTTCGCGGCAACCGACACACGACCACCTACCTACCATCACCGACCCCGAGATCCGCGAGATCATCCGATCACAAAGTCCCCTAATATAATATTGCTACGACAACACAATACCGTCGTACGGCAGATCGATCCTGCGTCAATAACAACGACGGCGACGTCCAAACAAACATAATACCTTCACCCACAATGCCGCCACCGTACTGTTATACCATACCGTACCATACTAGACTAATAATGAGACAATGAGTACCTTGTGTTGCGGCCGTCGACAGGAGGCGACGACGGCAGCGGCGGCGGCACCAGCAGCACGCATTGATTGGCCACCGGCGGCGGCGGGGTGGCCGGCGCCCCGTTCGCGCGACGCACTCGAAAACCAACGAAATATCAAACAAATGCCGAGGAAACGAACGACGACTCCGGCGGCAATCTCTCGACCCGCGCGCGGCGACTTATTACCGTACACTATACATATTATATACGCGGGCGCGCGCGCGCGCACCGAACACTGTGCACGCGGACACGGACTAGCGCGCGCGACGGACAGCACGAAATTACCGCACGGTCTATACCATAACCGCCGCGTTTCGTGCCGTACGCGTGTGTCAAATGGTATACCACCTATATATGTCGCAATAATATTATGAACTTTTCGATTGAATTATTGTATTTATTATGATTTCAACATGATCAGAATCGCGCGCGCGGCATACCGGGTGACGCGGTACCACGGCCGACGGACGCGAACAATGCACTGCTGTGCTGGTAGTCGTCGTCGGCACTTGGCGAGTACGCGCGGATCGGGTGATGTGGTAGTGGTTGGGATGGCGCGCGGTGGTAGAGTGGCGGTGTTCGCGCGACTGCTGTGGCGCGGCGCAGTGGTGGTCGGGCAGACGGTTGGCCATGCGGCTGCGGCGGCGGAGACGTCGGCGGAGCGGAGCAGCGCATGTACGGTGTGCTCGCGGAATGCGGTCTACAGGGGGAAAAACGGCAGCACCGCAGCGACATCGAGCGGACTGGCCCCGCGTAACGGTCCAAATTGCTGTTTTTCATTTTGTTATTATTTTCATCATTGCATATTGTTGTTGTTGTTGTTGTTGTTGATGTTGTGTTTCGTAATAATTACCGCCGAGTAGTACCGGCGACCAATAAGTACCTCGACGGCTCGACCATCTTGTCAATTATATCGAGTACCCCTCGATTGTTGTTTTTCCGCTGTCGATCATCTCCGACGTTATTTGTATAATAAAACCCATACACGCTACAATTTTTTTTTTTTTGTTTTTGCTATTTTTTTTACGATTTCCGACTAAACATTTAGGGAGTAAGTCAGAGCTTGTGCTAATGGACAATTCTAACCAATGTGGTAAGTACTAAATCAAAATGCAGAACAAATGTAAATACACGTTTTTAACCAGTACCTAAAATACGGGAAATATTTGTGAAATTGACATATTAATGCAATTTCAAGTTCAAAACAATTTCATTATCCGTAAATTTAACAAAAATTATTAAATATATTGTTAAAGTAAGTATATATTTGTAAATATAATTGGTTGTTAAACAAGCTCCAAATTTTTTTCATCCCTATGCTCAAAAACATTTTAGCACCTTTAAAAAATCCTTAGCGCAAGCTCTGGTGTAAGATAACCGAAATACTATATAATTTTGACATTTTGTGCCCATTGACGTGGGCAATAAAGTAGTTACAAAAATATCGGTATATGATATTCTACATTAGAAAAAAAGGAACATATTCATTCATATTTTTAAAATTTTATATTTTACATAATAATTACCATCTAAAAATGTATCCATATATTATATTGTTTTTGAGCTACCAGCAACATATTTTGTTATTATGTTCTTGTATTTCTATTTATTTATTCTGTTATTACCATACGTATTGGGTAAATACTCTCGCTCTACTCTGATAAGAGTACTATACTAAATTTTTCCTTTGTACAGGCAATATCTTACCTGTATGGAACGAATTGAAAATGTATAATTTTAGCATATATACAATTCTTATTATATTGACTTGGCTTCATAATATTGTATAATAATATATCGACGTAGTCGTCGGTGTAGTGAGAAGTGACGTTTAATTTATGATATTACAATATAAAGAATAATATAACAATAATTTATCGTATTTTTAACATTAATGCGCTCTTAATCATAGACCTAGTTTAGTGGATATTATTGCCTTCCTTTTTAAGAATTGCATTGACAAATAATTTATCGACTATTATAAATGTATGGAATTTTGGTAAATTTGTATCGAAAACATAGCACATTAACTATACCTATTATTTTTTATCACCAACTATAATACCTTCTATAATTTAGGTGCATTAAGTACCTATTTAGTAAAGACCTATAATACCTACTTAATTAAAAGCCTGCAAAAAGGAATTTATTGAAATATGTATCATGTAGATGCATAATATTACTTGTGAGTATGCATAGTTATTTTGTATTTATTACAGACGTCAGACGGACGACAATTTAATGAGTAAAATGTAAATATACCATAATTTGTACTTTAGTAGATACTGCGTGTTGATAAAATAAACAAACATGAGATATTCTTTTAGGCACAGCCTAGATAATGATAATTATTGATAATTGATACTGATTAAATTATAAATTATAAAATGTTTAAATACTAATCACTAATAGATTAGTAAAGGTTTTATTCGGTTATATTCTATATGGGTTGTTTCAATAAAAATAGATAATTGTTTAAAATCATTATTGAATACTAATTAATATAATGACTAATATTATAGGCATATTTAGACTAAAAAGATTAGTATTAAAAACTACAACTCTTCAGGCCTCATTAGCTTCCTCGATTACGCACCTACGATAATAATTATAATTGTAATTTATATTTAACTAATATTCCAAACAATATTATAAGTATTTTAAATTTGTATACACATAATATATATTAAGTATATACCAAATTATGCCTACATTATAATACATATATATATATATGTAAATATGTAATTTTAACGAGGAAAGAAAAAAGTGCAAAATATTAAATCCATCTGTGGTGCGATTACTTGTTCCGCTTTGCTCACTTCGACACAGTAAAGCGAGATATATAGTGCGCATAGCGATGACTGATGAGTATCCGGTTGTATGCTATTATTATTATTATATATATTATTAGTTATAACGCATTTTTAAGCAATAATAAATTATTGCATTTCAATTCAAAAAACTATTCTGGAGATCGATTTACTATGTATTGTATAATGTTTATAAGACGTCATTAAAATGTTAAATGCTCATAAAATGAATTTATGGGTAATTATTTTTAAGAACTTATTGAATACGTATAGTGAATATTTTGATACGAGTATCTTGTACTAAAATTTCAAGTCTTTATTCCACGTAGCTTCAAATTCTATTCAAATATATTTTTAAAAAGCCAGTGTAGATACGTTCAGAGTTTTGGACAGTAGTACAACTACGGGATGCCGATTAGATATGCCCATCGGGATCCCCCCCCCCCCATCATAATTGGCATTTGTTGGATTAAACTATGTTAAATTTTGTGTTTTTACGTGATTACCCATAAAAAAAAAATTATTGATATGTCATCCATTACACTTATATACAATACATATAGGTTAAAAATCTTTATAATTTTCATTTATCAGTATTTAGATTTCAAATATCGCGATTGTAATAATTAATACAAAATCTTTGTATGATATGTAATCAAAATTAAATAATTATTATGAACTTCAAAACGGTGTTGGTTTTTTTTTTATATGCATGGAATAAATTGAATTCTTATAATAAGTGCGTAGCGTTATTCGAAGGGGCAAATAGGCAATTATGGCACTGTGTTAGGAAAATTATATAAACCTCCTACCACCACGAAAAATTCCAAAATATGACAGTGGTGTCGGACACTCTTCATAATTCTTTCATCTCTATGTACAGAATAGTAGTGTATTGTGTTAAATTTAAAAGCAATAATAAATCATTGCACACGAAAAATATCTTAAACGAAACTTGGTTAAAACCTCACTTGGTGTGGTTCGTGGAGTTTTATCAGTTATTATCATTGTAATACCATTGACCAACAGACCTAATCAATTAAGTTAATATTTATTATTATATACATTATTATTTTGTAAACATACGTGATGCATTAAATAATAATTATAATTAAAATAGTGGCATAACTATAGGACCACATGTGTGCGTGTGTATGTGAGGGGGGGGGGGTGGAGTTTAATTTTAGTTTGCTACAGAACTGAACAGAGAACCGATTTGATTAATAATATACCTTATTTAAACGGGAACCAATACAGCCATCATGCTTATACAGTTATAATAAAAAATTTGTGATATAAAGTTTACAGGACATGTCACAATTAATTTGAATAGGTACTAAAATGATAAATATTATAAACTGAAAACAAGTTGACAGAATAAAAATAAGGTTCTGGGAGTGATATATCACTACATTGACCTCCGTAATTACACCAGAGTTAAAAGGGATTGTCCTATTAGGTATTTAATTATTTCCTAAAATGTGGTACACTTCTCTTGTGCGAAAATAGTATAAATGAAGTGCTATCAGCCTTCCAAAAGTCATCCAGGCCCTATTGATAACATGAATGAAAAAATAATTTAATTTATTCTTTAATGAATATTATCAATAGATAAGTACTTAGAAAATGTTCTTATAAAAGTGGTAAATATATTTTGCACGAATAACAGACAATCAGCTGACCGTCTGATATTATTTTAATAATCATTTATAAAAATCATAAATTTACGTAGAAAAACTACCGTCGACCGACATGATTTACAGGGCTATAGTTACTATATACACAACGAAAAATTAGTGATGAAATTAACAAAGTCTTTTGTTCAACTTTTAATCATAAAATATGCATCCGTGAAATATTACATTAATCTTATTTACATTATTTGTTGATTTAATATAAATATGAATTGATTAAGCTAACAAATATTTTGTTATTAAATGTATTATTGTATACGATATGAATATATTGTTCGCATATATTAATCATGTTGTATTATTAAATCATATAGAGCATTAGAACACCTAAACTTATATACCTACCTATAAATCTACAATTTAATATTATCAGTTAAAATATTTGTTCGTAGCATTTGACTAGGTAATTAAAATATAGGTAACTATAAAAAGTACGGCTATTGTACAGTACAGTATAGTACTGCACTACTGTACCGAGATTTAAATTTTATTGAATCGGCTGATAAATTTGCAACAGTGGCCTACTTACAAAGGCAGATGAGTTGAGATAACGCAGATAGATTTGCCTCCATGGCACTTTCTTTTTTTTAACGTTCTACGTCTAGAACCACGTCTAGTAATTATTGTATTCACTTTCAATAAGAATATAATTTCATAATGATTAAGTATCTATGCTTCCTACAAAAAATTATAAGCACAATACTTATCTTAATATCTATTACGTTTTAATACAGTGAAAAAACCCTTCTCGTGTCCACCAAACCACCCAACATGAGTGTAGACACCGCTGACTTGCAATATTACATTACTCTCACTTTCATATGAATAATTTTAATCTCGTAAATTGTTTATTGTGCCTAATAACAATTTTAACTCAACCAATATAAATAAATTATTCGACTGTAATTATGTTTATACAACAATTAATATAGTACCTATATTATGGTTTTTTTGTACCAACTGGTAACTATTATTATTTATTAAGAATACTATAAACTTATTTACTTGTATGCATTTACAGTAGGTACCTATTAATTAGACCATTTGACAATATAATATAGTTAAAAATTAAAATCCATTCTATTTATACAATTAGCAGTGCAGTATTGCAGTATAATACATGTATTGTTTAAGAAATATTCAATAATAATAAAAACATAATTATTTCAGCTAAAAATTGAATTCTCTGGCATGTGTGACAACAGCAGAGACACTAATATGACTACTTGAGGAGGTATCAAGAACTCGGGTTTAAGTCGTTATAAATTATTATTAGATTTTAATTCTCATAATTTATTATATTAATTATCTAAAACTATTTATTTATAATGTTAAACCGAATGCCAATGGTTTATAAATTAGAAAAGTTTAAATTAATTTTAAACTACCAATAGTTATAAAAAAAATATGCCATTGTGCTATATAATAAGACCCGTGAATGGTGAATCGGACTTTGATGAGAATTTTTGCATATTAAACAGAAAAAAAGATCATAAATAGTTTTAAATAACTATATATATATATGAAGTAGATGATGTAATTGATAAAATTAAAAAAATAAAACTATAAAAAAAAAGTGTAAATTATTATTAGTTTTTTTAATAATAATATTTAAATAAATTTTTATTAAGAATTCATAACTATAAATACTCATACTTTAATTCTTATACAGTTATATACATAATTGCATATATAATATAAGTACAAGAAGTGTAGTAATGTAAAAAAAATATTATTCAAATTAAATATAATTTATAGATAAATACGACACATTTTTTAATTTTTTAATATAATATAACTATAACTTATTTCTACTCAAAGCTAAGATAATCAGACTCAGACGAATGCTTCGCGGTTTTTGTCCGACTTTTTTATGTTATATTGAGAAAAATACGTACCTACAACCTACCTATACCTTCCCACCCATTAAATTATTATAATTTATATCTATGAGCATAATATCAATATACATTTTTACGTATGGTATCATAATTCATAATGTAAAAAAATGTTTAAAATATCAATTTTTAAACTGTTAAAGGAGTGTAGTAACTGCTACCAGTCCTAGATTAAGAAACAGGAGACATGGCCTCGGGGCCTACGTGGAAAGGGCCTATAGCAATGGTTTTTAACCGGCGTTCCGTTGACTTAGAATAAGTATTCCGCAAATGTTAAAACCATTGTTAAGTATATTATAAAATTTAAAAACGTATATAAATACTTGTTTATTATACGGCTACGTTCCGTGAAAATCTTAAAAATTGTTTAGTGTTTCGTCATTTGAAAAAGGTTAAGAATCACTGGCCTATAGTATTGTCTGTTAAAATTACATTAAGTGGTCATTAGTATTATTTTTTTTTTGTTTAGAAATATTATAAATTTTAAATCAAACTAATAAGAACTATAAAACCGGCTGTATACAAAGACGTATTTAGGGAAAAATTGGGCTCTAAGCGGAAAAATTTTAGGGATGTTAAATTATGGAGACTGGTAAAAAAAAATTAATAATACGAATAATACAATTATTACTAAGGTTATCATTTATATTAACAATACCAAGTGATGAGTTAACTAATAACACGACCGCCCCCCCCCCTTGGACTTTTCACCACTACTATACATTATTACAATATTGGCTACAACCATTGATTATAAATATTTAAATATTTATATTGGTGTTATCTGCTAATTGATTTTTCATGTGTATTATTATTTTTCTTCATGAAATTATTTTTTATTCATAAATAAAAATGTAATCATAAATGTGTAAATCGAAAAAAATTGAAAAAGTCAAAAATGTTAAATGTTTGTAAATAATACAAAATATTTTGAAAATTTATGTTAATTTTGATATTTCACGATCTCTAGAAAATGCTATTTTAAAAAATAATGAAAATGTCAAGTTTCTACAGTTAAAAAGAAGTAAAATATTATCGAAGTAGATGAAAGAAGAAAACGTAGATATTATTGCTTTACAAGAAACTCATACTGTGGATGATGCTAATTTGCATAGAAGAAGCTCAATGGCTGGGTACGTCTTATTTGGCGTCTTGCACCACAAACAATATGGTGTGGCAACTTACTCAAAGTCGGATATCTGTTTAATTCACGTTTTATCACAAGGAGTATCAGGAAATGTATTTAACTTGGTTGTGGAAATTAATGGAATAAAAATATAGAATATCCACAAGCCACTAATAGCTACACGGGAAGACCCACCAGTAACCAGCTTACCTCGCCCAGTTTTATATGTAGGAGATTTCAACAGTCACAACATTCTTTGAGGGTATGATGAGAACGATACAAACGGGAAAGCCAAACAGAAATGGATGTCTACACATAATATGGAACTGGTATTTAGCCCTAAAGATAAAGAGACCTTTCATTTAGTAAGATGGAGGAAAGACACCCTAAACTTAGGTTTAGTCACAAAGGCCTCTCTGAATGACAGTACCATGTGTACACGAAAAGTGTTAAAGGATTTTTCACATAGTCAACACCTACTAATAATACTAGACTAGCAGGGTTGCAAATACCATTAATATAATGTATCCCTAAACCTCGTTTGAACTTTAAGTTTAGAAATATTTTGTACCGAGCCTTGATCATGTATTACAATATATTTCCCTATCCAAAAGTAACTATAATCGTTTTTTAGGCTCTGTAATATCTGCAGCTAAGAAACATATTCCAAGAGGGTTTAGAAAAACTTATATTCCGGCATGGAATGAAGATTGCAGCAAACTATTAAAGGAATTCAAGAAGACATCTGATCATAATACTGCAGATAATTTAATAATAGCCTTTAATGAAAATAGATATAATAAATGGCATGAAACCACTGCTAACCTAAGCTTTACCTATTTCAGCCGACAAGCTTGGGACTTGGTAAAGGAACTCGGTTCGGAATTATCTAAGACTACCCAATATAGTACTATAAACCCTAAAGATGTGGCAGCCAAATTTATGGAAGTTGCCAAGATGAAAATGGATAAATTACACAAAAAGACTGAAACGTAACTATAAAATGAGAAAGAAGGCACTTGATCCATATTCTGACTATAGTACAGCTTTTTCAGTAAATGAAGTGAAGGTAGCAATTGACAACATGAAAAGGGGCAAGGCAACCGGCTTGAATGGCGTATATCCGAAATTTTTTAAACACTACAGTCTAAAAACCTAAATGTGACTAGCTATGTTTTTCAGTGATATACTTAGATCGTCACATATCCCAGTGCTGCTAAAAAAGGCTAAAGTAATAGCTATTTTAAAACCTGGAAAACGAGGAACCGACGCGTCATACTACCAACTTGTGTTGCTACTAAGCATCACATATAAACTTTTGGAGAAATTGATACTCAATCGTATCCAATCTGAGATAGAAAAAGTTTTATCAGTGGAACAAGCCGGCTTCCATAAAAATCGTAACTGCACCAAACAAGCACTTGCATTAACTACCCACATTAAAACAGGATTCCAAAACAGTATGAAGGCGTCGGCAGTGTTCATTGACCTCACTGCTGCGTATGATATGGTATGCGACATGGCCTATTATTCAAACTATCCAATGTGATCCCATATAAAATTACCGTCGAGCTCATTGATAATATGCTCACTAATCGTAGATTTTGCGTGTTTACGGGGACAAGGCAAGCAGATGGAGAACTACTAGCAATGGACTACCATAAGGGTCAGTTCTAGTTCTAACCTTATTTAAATTATATGTCCACCATCTACCTAAAACAACAAGTATGAAATTTCAATATACGGACGATGTATCACTAACAGATCAAAGTAAAGATTTAACAAAAAGGGAGAAAGTACTTTCTGATGACCTGGAAATTTTGAACACATACTTTTATAAACGGAGACTCAATCCCAATCCAGCCAAAACCGAAACATGTGCGTTTCATCTATATAATAAGCAGGCAAACAAAAAATTAAAAGTACAATTTAAAGATATAACTGTAAGACACCTAAGTACTTAGGAATGACTTTAGACTGCACACTATCCTATAAAAAGCATCTGGAAACAACAAAAATGAAAATAAGACACAGAATAAAATTGCTGCAAAAACTAGCAGGTATCGGATAAGGATCTAATGATCAGACTTTTAGAATTGCAGCACTGAAATTGGTTTACTCAATAGCAGAATACTGTACCACAGTGTGGCTTAATAGTTTACACACTGGCAAAATAGACGCACAACTAAATAGTCCCATGAGAGTAATTATTGGATGCTTAAATTGACTCCACTACCTTGGCTTCCAGTACTGGCAAATATTATACCCTCCGAAATTAGAAGGAAAGAAGCCCTGGTTAACATTGTCAGAAAACACAAAGGTACAAATAATTCAATGTTATCCTTGATAATAAAAACCATTAATAAAGTTTGATTAAAATCTAGAAAACCATCATGGGTAACAGGAAAGGCATTATTGAATCCTGATTTCAGAGAAACTACGGAGTAGTGCAAGTGGGATAACGTGAGACTCAGTAACAGTAAACTTATCTTTAATCTCAGTATTTTGTTAACAGGTTTTTCTCTTCCACGCCGGGACTGAGCAATTCTTAACATGCTAAGAACAGGATTCGGTAGATACGGACAACTTAACACAGTTGTTTAATTTTGATTGATATTTTAAATTTTTTATTATAAACTATGTCGTTTTTAAATATGAATTATATATGTTTACGCAGGTAAATTTGGCGCAAACGGGCTGTTCCCACATGTGTTGTCTTACTAACGCATAATAACATACCAAAATATACGTCCAGCAGTTCCAATTTTGTGTTGTTAGCTTAAATATTAGAGTAAATTAACCATTATCAAACTATTGAAGGTATAAGCATTTTCTGTGTTCTCTCGTTAGATTTTTATGATATTTTCATTTTTAAGTAAATTATGATTATTTTACATAAGCATCTACTCATAATACAATAACATTTTAGTACAATTTTAGTAAAACATCTTATAACGAATACGTATTTTAATCTTTATTAAAAAAAAATAATGACAAAACGACGACAGAAAAACGCGTTCACACTAGCATAACGATAACGAACTCATTTATTACACTTGTAATGTGACGATAAGATAGGATTACGACAAATAACAACCATTATAACAAAAATATCAACGAAAATATCATTGTCTCGGCTGCTAATGTTTCGAAGGCATGAAGTTAGTATTGCAATGTTAGCAAAATTTTTCAAAAACCTTCCAACAATGTTGAATAGACTTGTTGGACATATTAAACAATTGCTGAAATTTGTTGAAGTACCCTAATTATTTAATCCACGTTAAATCTTTTTCAATCCTTGTCCTATTTTTGATTTTCGTATATTTTAGTCTGCCTGGGATTGTCCAATCAACGTCGATATGTCACAAAATAATCGCAAATCAAATGTCGCTAATTTAAAATCCAATTAGTATTTTTTTAATTTCTTTTTTACATTTTTAGGCAGTTTGGGACTGTTTGATTGACGTAAAAATACTACCAAATAACGCAAATCAAGATTGGATAAACAAAAAACCATTTTTTTATTGTTTATGATTGAATTGTTTGGAATTTACATATATTCAAAATATAAAATTATTTAGATACTTTAGCTAAATTGTCTTCATTATTATTACTTAAAATTATAAATTAATAATTAAAGCTTTAAAAAAATGAAAAATGATGAAATATAAATTATATTTTGGTATACAAAATAGCGTGGGGTTTAACCATTTTTGAATCACTACAACGCTCTATCTTGGGTGCCAAATCGTCATGCTCTTCCCAATAACCGTGTATCCTTCTGCAGTATGCGATGTAGTGACCTAAACTGTGTCCATTCTCTCCAACATAACCGATAACTGCTACAAACCTATACCTATTAATTGTTAATAATATTTAAATTTTTGTTTCATATAGTTTTTTTTCGTAAAAGAAAAAATATAAGGTACAATTTGTATTACACTAAAAAATATTTATTAATATAATTTTGAACTTACGTATTATTACTTATTATAATTTGATTGGGTATATCATTTAATGTACATGTTAAATCCTCTTCACTTGTTTGAATATTAAAAATAGTATCCAACCACAAATGTTGTCCAAGTACTTTTGTTACAGTTATGGTGCCATTGCAATTACTTTTGTAACATTTTCGTGTGTAGGACGATAATGGATCTGGGACCATATTATCGATAGCGTTTTGTAGATTTGTGAAGTTTCCTGTAAAATATTATAAATCAAATTATTTACCAAAATAGTTGTATTATAATTAATTTTTTTACCTTTAACCAATTCATTTAAATTAATTGGAAAAAATATTCTTGGAACAACTGTTTGTTCGGCTTCTATATCGCAAGTGTTATATTCCCAGATGCTGGGTTCATCTTTTATCAAAAGTTCCAATAAATTATTGACATTATAACGACAATCTAACTCAATTAAACCACAAACCAATTTTGATTTATTCCCAAAAGATTCTAGTATACTTGTCCTTTTCATGTAAAAGTTTGAATTAGCACCATGGTCTACTAAGTATTTAGCCAACATCATAATTTTGTTTTGAGTATTGTCGATATATTCTGCATATTTTATTGAATCAATATATCCTGTGGCCAAGGATTGCAATATTGCATCAAAAGGACAAGTATTTAATACTTTGTACATTACTTCCGATTTTTCGTTAGTAGGATAAGGTTCCATAAAATATCCATTACGAGCATTATCGATAGTATGTATAGATTTAGCCTGACGTTTTGTCTTTATTTCAGGTTGTTTTTTTAAATAGAACGATTTTCGTTTTTTTGTGACAATAGCTTTATTTTTCCAATTTTTTATTTCATTCAACTTTTTATTTGAATGATAATTATTTGTGGATTCCATTTCATGCAAACTATCTTGGTTTTTATTAAAATTATCATCAATGACATAATAATCATTATTGTCGTCGTCTTTATTATTATCACTATCATAATTAACATAATCATTATCATGGTAATTATTATCGATATCATTGTTATCATTGAAATCAGCATCATTATTATCTTCATTATCGTCAATATTAAGATTATTTTCAATATCATATCTGTTGTTATTTTGTAATGTATAAATAATTATAGGTGTTTTATTAATATATTCTTTATTAATTTTCTTATTAAACTCACTTTTTGCCAATTGTATTAACCCTTTTATTGGTCTTAAATGATTTATGAGGAATTTGCCTACTCGTAGTTGAGGTTTTCTTTTATTGATCACTGTTGATTTTAAATCCGAAAAATACCCTTCAATTCTTGCAGATAAACTTATTTTATTCGGGCAAGAAAAGTAGTCTAACATTACACCAGACCATATTGGAAATTTAATACAAATTCTTAGTAATGGTTTTACTAAATCCGGACAGTGGTACACATTTAGTCTATTGCCTACAATGAGAGCTTTATTTAATGAAATTTGTTTAATATTTTGTATCCATTCCATAATGGCGAGTGGTTGATCTTTAAAATCTTCTGTTAATGTCTCTGGATCACAGAAAAATATTTCATCATTTACTATGCCTCTATATTCTTCTTCTTCTTCTTCTTCTTCTTCTTCTTCTTCTTTATTATAATTTAAATTATCTGAAATATTTGAAATTAAATTTTCCAGATACATCCTTGCTTCTTTTGCTGGAATGTTGTTTTTGAATTCAGAATACCCATCAAATTTAGCCATTGCTAAAATTAATATTCTTTGTAATATTTTTTCAAAGTAACGGAGGCTATTGGCCTGAATTAATAAGCCAATTGATCTCACATACAAATTTTTAATCAGTTTTCGTTTCTGAAGACACTTCCATCTACAAACTATATAAACCATATGAGCAACATCAATCCTTATAATATATAAAACAGAGTTTGATTCTGAATGTTGGTTAAGAAATTTAAAACAAGCTTCGCAATATTCTTGTAATGACATACGATTGGAGAATGTCAGAGTAATAGCACCCAAAAGTGTTTTTGAGTAATCACTAATATATTCATCGTGAGACTTCATTTCTGATGATACCCAATTTATTAACCAATAGTAAACAGATTATGTATCTTGTTTCTCCGATAGTTGCTATGCTATATGTATAGTTTTTAGAAAACTGGTTGATATGTTCGGCTTTGTGTTAATTCTATAAAAGATAATATAAGATTATGTTTTTAAATGTCTACTATAAATTTCAAAAATGTACTCTCATCGAATAGCGGATACCTTCAAATAGTAGACAAAATTTTGATGACGGATAGTGTCCGTTATTCAAAGATTTCACTGTATATAAATATACGAAGTAGAACACATACGGCATATAGTAATGAATGAACAGTTTATACATAAAAATACTATTCACATTATCTTATATTATTTATTTATTTATTCAGTTTATTAACACCAAATGGCAGTTTAAGCATGGGTTAATCGATACAATTTATAACTTAAATAATATAATATTATATAGAAGATGAAAAAAAGATAAAAAAAAATGTGATGGATAGTTATTAAATTAAAGTACCTACATACAAATAAAATAGTAAATACAGGGTAGTGGTGAAAGTTTAATAAATAATGGGAGAACGTGGCCTAAGGTATTAAACGTTATTTGCATCACTAAGCATTCGAAGCAATATATGGTTGTATCCATATGGGGTTTTATGTGGTAGTTTATAGAACTGGGATTGATTTCTAAAGGAATGATTTGGGGTTCTAAATGGTTTCAGTGCAAGAAGGCCAGGAACATCGAGTTAACCGTTTAATAGAAAATACAGGAAATCTATGTCAGCTTTATCACGTCGGGTTGTTAGTGTTTGGATATTTAATGCCTGTCTTACATTGGAATAATCGTGTGATGCTAGATAAATATTAAACTTAAAAGCTGCGTAATTTAAGAATTTATTTTACACGCATTTAAGACGAATCTGATCCTTAGTTAAATATGGCTTCTAGACTACTGATTCATATTCTAATTATAAAATACATTTTCATATTCTAAATATCATATTTATAGGTTTGGACAAAACTACAAAAACCATCGGGACAGGTTCCATTCACGCGAACATTATTATTTCGCAATAAAATTATAAAAACTGCACAGCACGTTCGGAGAACGGTTCGTTGCGGTTGAAATAATAGCTTTCCGTTCACCAATCGCCACACAGAATGATAATCTCAGAGTTCATGATCCCATGGGGACGGTGTGCCATTGGTCAGATACTTGTATATTCGGTCATATAATGACTTTGCCTTGGATAAAAATGACTACCGTCAACACAGCTACATACTATTTATGTTCCAAAAAAGGTAGGCATATTTTACAGGTAGTAAATTCGCCCAGTACCTATTGTGTCCTGTTTCTAGAACACGAGTCCGGCTATATAATATCATTATTACCTACTGGCTATTCATTATTGTCCTATGATTGATAAATTGTGAACTCAATATAAATCTATAGTTATTATTAATTTATTGTTAAACACTAGTATATATTTGTTATTAATAATTTTAATTTTTATATTTGTAACCTAAAAAAAAGGTTGCGCGACTGCCGATTACTACAAATTTTGATTATTTGTAAACAATAATTTAATCTATCAAAATTCTTAAAAAAAGAGTATTCTTATTAAAATTGTTAGTGTTATAAAGAAAATTGAAAAAAATTCCAATTCTCATTTATAGAAAGTTAAAACTGTTCCAAGTAGTTTAGATTTTGTATGTATTTTAATTGTTTTGAGACCCTGTTGGTTATACTTTTCAGTTATAATTTTAAAAAAAAGTTTATATTATTGAAAATTTTTTAACATAAAAATGGATACCTATAAAAATAGGTCACACAATTTAAAAATTTGTTATGCCTCTCAGCTACCAATGTTTGAACACGCCATGAAGGAGATGTATAGATGTATTGTATATTCTCACATTAAAGAAATGAATTTAAATAATTGATAGTATATTATATAATTCATAGTAGGCTATGATCTGTTTTCGATCTTTTTGAACTGCACCCAACTTATCTAATAAATGAATTCTGGGACGCGAGTAGTATGCACCGACGAACACAACCACATGTTACACCATTGTCGTTTTTTTCCAAAATCCAATGATGTTCGACGATTATTATTTATTATAATTTTGATCATCATCGAACTATTCAACCTATATTAATTTATGTATATACTATATATTGACATTGCAGATATACATTGAATAAAAATTATAAAAAAAAATTGTATACTCGATTTAATTTAATATATTCAATCGATATTTTAATTTTGTGGAAGACATCCACGTTATTACCAATCGATTATATGTATCATACAGCTTTACTTGTTACCTTTCCTATTATTGAAAATGTTAAACCCTTGCCCTACAGAGCAATGAAATTGTATATGATTTTTTTCTATGTAATTATAACGTCATTCAGTCACAATAAGTATCCATTGATTGGCCAATTGTATTCAAAGACCAATGTATAAACAGTGCTGTCGATAATTTTTATATTATTATTTTTAAAATTATAAATAATAATTGTACAAAGAAACATGTATATATAAGTGAATATCCAGTTTGGTTTAGATCTATGTTGAAGGACTTAATTTTTAAAAAGAAAATTGCTCACAAATTATATAAACTATCTCCTACTCAAATTAATTATAATATTTTTTATAATCTTCGACCTCAGTGTAAGTTACAGTCCAAGGCAAGTTATAATAAATACATAACAGAAATACAAAACTCTTTATAATCTAATCCTATGAAATGTTGGCAGTTTTTAAAAAATAAACGCTCAAACAATTCTCTACCTACTTCGATGTCTATGTAAATCAGTCAATAAGTGGTGGTAAGGAAATAGTTTGTCGTTTTGTACATTATTTTGCAAATGTCTATGTTAATTCTGATACGTTCTCATCTACTCCTCATCCTTCAACAATTTTCCCAGACCTTAACCTCTGATTTAAACTTATTTTCTATAATCTTAAATGTTACTGATGTTTTAAACGAACTTGAAACATTTACTAATAAATCTAACCCAGACCCTGATATGATCCAAGTATTATTTTTTTAAACTGCAAATGCGTTTTAACTATTCCACTGTTATATTTATTTCACCTATCTACAAGTATATACTGTATATACTCTATCTACAGGTACATTTCCAACAGTATGGAAAACAAGTTTTATTACATCAATCTCTAATGGTGATTAGTAACTAGTGTAAAAAATTATCGTTCAATCGGTCTACTTTCAATAATTCAAAAAATCTTCAAATCAATAATATCTAAAAAAATGATTCCACTGCTCTCTCCATTGATGACATCTCATGATGACTAACATGATTTCATAAGTGGTAAATCAACAACTACTAATAATTTAATCTTTCAAAAATTCATATTCATGCATCTAGATCACATATCGAAGTTATTTATAGAGAATTTTCTAAAGCATTTGACACGGCCAAACATTCTATACTTATATCTAAATTATATAACATTGGTATTCAAGATATTTCAAGATATTTCATCATATATATCAAAAAGGGAACAAATTGTAAAGTATAAACATTTTAAATCTAATCATTTCAATGTAACTTCAGGTGTTCCTCGAGGTTCTTATTTGGCTCCTTTATTATTATTATTATTATTATTATTATTTATTAATTATTTAAAATTTTTACATTCAAGAAAATTTCTCTTTGCTGATGATTTGAAATAATTTCCACAAATAAATTCCCAAAATGATACGTTTTTATTACAAATCAATTTTAATGTTTTGTCAGATTGGTGTAAAATTAATAAACTATCATAAATATAGATAAATATAAAGTTATATCATTCTCTAGAATTTAGGATCCACATATAAAGTCCTGTCATATTAATTAGTCTCCCTTGACATGTGTGCATGAAATTAGTGATTTAGGTGTAATATTTGATTCAACTCTTACATATGATAAACACTTATTACATACAATTAGAAAATCGTCGATGATTTATGCATTATTACAAGAAAATGTAAGGATTTCATTAATTCTGTTGTTATTAAAATATTATATAATTCGTTAGTGTCATTAAAATTGGAATAAAACATTGTGATTTGGTCGCCATACTTAAATTACCAAATTCAATCCTTAGATAATAATCAAAACCGTTTCTTTCGATTAATGGCCTCCAAATGTAACTTAACTCTTGTGCAAAATTCTACTTATCAACCACAATTATATTTATTTGACATTGCTGGTTTGTCCGAATGGAAGAAAATATATGATATGAAATTTTTATTTAAGCGTATCAATAGTTTTATCAATTACCCTGAAATTTTAGGTTCTCTCAATTTTAATGTCCCTCAATGTAAAAATAGTTTAACTATTATATTTTATGTTTTTAAATATAAAACAAATTATGCACCAGCTTTTCCTATGAATAGGATAATGTCAATAGCTAATGAAAAAAAAAATTAATTTGTTTAACTTTAATCTCTTAGAATCATTAAATAATTATTTATACAGAATTTTTTTGTATTTAAATATTGTGTTATAGTATAATTATTAATTTATTTGTATGTTATCGTTTAACTATAATTAAATTAAATTATTGTAATTGGATCATATGATCCGTTGAAATATTAAATAAATAAGTAAAATTCGTCCATTATCAATTAATGTTATAAAATAATTTAGGTTTTTTAGGAAGTACCTACTATTAGAGGGGGTTGTGAATTCTGTAATTAATTCCTGTAACATTTATTTAAGAGAAACACCACTATTCATTCGAAAAGTAAACATAATTTGGCTAATGTGTGAAAGTTAGAATTGATAATTAATTTACCGATATAGATCAATTATCTTGTAATATAATTTCTTACCTGTCACGAATTCTGAAATTCTATATTTGCTTTGCAATGTACCGAAGGTGAACAGCCTCAAAGCTTCAAAAATGTAGAGAAAACAAAAATCATATACTAAAAATAAGTTAACACTTTTCTCTGAACAAAGTTAATGACAAAGTTGTAGAAACGATTTAAGTATATAGGCTAAATATGACCTATGGAGTGTTGTAGGTCTGTGTAGGCAATGAACGATATATTTGAGTAGATGCTGGAAAACAGAGAGTGATGTGATCCAATTGGAGGGGGCGTTTTATACTACATTTTCAAAGGTCGAATCCGTTTCTATCGTATCATATTTGATTAAGAACAATTTTTATCATGATCAAATATTGTTTTAATGTAAATAGTTCATTCTTGTTAAATAATTTTATCATAATACTTTGTAGATAATATGTTAATAGGTATTTACTTAATGGTGATATTCTTACTAATATAATTTAATGTCTAATAGGATTGTTTGCTTAACATTTCAAACATAATAATATAAATAGTGCATTGATGTGAAATAATTTTATCGTTTGGTATAATAAGAAAATATTGAGTCCAGTAATTGCTGTAGTAATTACTTTCCATAATACAAATATTCCCAGAAGTCGTGATATGAATTTTCTAAAAGAGATGAAACATCCCCACATTTTTTTTTATTTGTTCTCTACTATTCTGCATATAATGTTTTTGTCTAAAAGACTTTTTAGTCCTAAATATTGATCTATGAATTCGAATCCTAATAATTCGATTGTATTGCTATGTTTTTTTGAGCTATTTCAATCTCTTGTGGAAATAATAGTTGTTTTTATAAGCATAAATTGGAACGTCCTAATTGCATACTACAACTTATGTAAGAACTTATATGCACGACTTAAATTATTTTCAACTATTCTAATTTTCCTTTACAATGACCCACTCGACACCTGCAACCGCATGTATTCACAGCCCATCTTTATGATATTTTTGTTTTGTTATTACTCAAAAACGAATAACAATATAGATACTTGAAATTTTCACCAAATGTTTACATAAGTATTTCCTAAACACAATTTTCAAAATATTTTGACATTTTTGAGGTCTTTATAGGCATAAAAAATGTTCGCTTAATCAAAAAGCTTGAAAATTTAATACAAGGTTCCACATAAGTTGTTATAATATCTGATTAAAAATATTAAGATACATGGACACAATTTATTTATATAAGCATTTAAAGTTCAAGCTTTGAAAAAAATTCTCAATTCTATTTATAATTTTATAAAATGTTCAAATTTTATAGCTAAAAATTGACAATTTAAAACAAGGTTCCTCATAAGTATTTTATACTGTAACCAAAAAATCCTAAAACTAAGTAGGTAAACACAGTTTTTTTTTTAATAGGTATTTTAATTTCAAATTTAGAAGTAATTGGATAGGTATTTATTTAAACGGAGTATAACGATGACAGCTATTTTTTTGTAATTTAGAATATTATACATAAATTCATTAAACTTTAAAATTATATCAAATTAATTGTTTTTGGCAAAAATTAGTTCAACTTACATCGTTTTATTCAAAGTAATAAAATAAATTACTTCAATAGCAATAATATCGTAAAATATACATCTTAAGTCTTATAATAAATAAACTGACAGACTGTCTTCGTTCAAAATCGTTTTTCGTTTACAAATACAATGATATAATATTGTAATATCCTCTCTTTATTCTAGAAACCTACTCAAAGCACCTTTTCTTACGGACAAAATCGTTCGTTTCATTGGACGTTTCGTGTTTTTGACATAAATATAACATTTTAATTTTGTATAAAATCTTTTTTCCCTCTTACCCAACTCTCCAATTACTTAATTTAATTGTATATTTACTATTATATACATATTTGAATTTATAAATATATATATATATATATATATATAGACTTAAATTGTTTTCTCTTTCTCTTGTTATGATTTTAGTATTGTATTTATCTAGTATTTACAACCGTTTGTAAATTACCGAACTGACGTTTAACATTTTTATAAATAAATAAATAATATATCAATGTGTTACAAATGTAACACATATATTACTGTAGTGACGAGTGACCCACATGACACCATGTACGGCAGAGCGGTAACCTCTTGTCGTACCTTTTTTTATTATACGAGATTATAAGAAATGAATAAGTGATCATAAAATATAAATTTTGCCCACAGCTTTCGCTTAGTGTTGGGAAAATTATGTGGACACTTACCCCCCCCACACCACCACACACACACACACACACACACACACACACACACCCAGGGAAAAACAATAAACACGCCACTGAATTATGATAATAGTTATCTGTTATCATTTATTTTTTAATAACTTCAACGGCAGAGAGTGCGACAACAAATTATTATTTGATCAGAGTAACAACATAATATTATACGTCGTATTATAACATTTTTAAGTTTTTGATACAAAATATTCTATTATTATTTGTATTTGTTTATTTTGTGATGATCCCACCGATATAAGACAATTTTTAAAATACACTTATTTGTTTATAGTGTTTGTGCAATTAAGTTACACAAGAAGCTTTTGTAAGAAGCAATTGTAAGAGAATTTCAAAAAAGTGAAGTAAATTAAACCATTTTTTTTATAATAATTCTGTGGTAAGTATTGTTTCCGTTTGAACAATTAAATGATCAGATCAAAGGCATTATAATTAACCTATTCTGTATGGCCATATAGGTCTACAAAATAAATAGTTAAGTATAGTAAACCACCTAACATATTGAAGCTAATATAGCATACTATACAAGTGTCAAGTGGTTTTATTTTATAATTTAAATTTAATTTAATTAATTATTATATTTAATTTTTAATTTTAAAAATTAAACATGTTTATAAAATTATTAATATACTGAATATTTATCTGATAAATTACAAAATGATTAACATAATAAGAATGTGATATTGGAGGTTAATGAGGATGAAGTGTTTGGTTTAGAATGAAAAAACAAATACTTCTGGCATTCATATTTTTTTAAAATACAGAATTTTTAATTTAACATTAGTTTCATAGACACTTATTTTTTCTTAGTATTTATCTATTAGACAACCATATTTTTGATTTAAAACTGTTTGTAGCATTGAGAAATGTATTATTTTTAGCCAAGTTAATCAGTATTGATTTTGTAATGATTTTAGATTATGTTTTTGTTTACTTAATTTTTTTTCTACTTTTATTTTATGAAGAAACCCATCTAGAAACATTAATAAATAGATATTATATGCTTTTAAAGTTTATATAAATAAATATTATTAAAATAATTTCAGAAACAAATTATGGCAATGACAAAATCAATAAATGATACAACTGTTGGTGGTAAAGAAAATTCAGATGAACAGGTAATATTTTTGTACTGTATTAGTGTAAACATTTGTATTAATGGTTAAATGTTTATTTATTTGTAGACCCTTTTAAAGAAATTATTCAAGATGTTATTTAAGGCACCACCAGTTATAAAAACAAATGAATCTGTGGTTGGTATAATTAATACTACACAAGAACTAGTTATTAAAAAAGGCATGATTGATCCAGAATCGCAAGTAAGTCGTAAAATAGTTATTACAAATATTTCTTTGAAAAGTTGTTTGATTTATTTTATGTATAGAAATCTTTAATCAGCTTTTATGAAACAGCTGATCTAGAAACTACTAGTGAAGAAGAAATAATTAGAAATATGTTAGAAATAATATATGAAATACGAAATATAAGACATCAAAAAATCAAGGTGTGTTAAGTTAATACCAAAATTAAAACAGTATTAAAAGGTTATTTGTACATTTAGTCACTTCTGCAATCTCAAAGAAGTTCAACATTCCTTAAATTATTACAAGTAACAGCAATGAGGATGCCAGTGTGGTTTCCAAAACATGATGAACAACCACCTCCATTGTGTGGTGCTATTGAACCACTTCCTTCATATGTTGCAAAAGTATGTAAAGTATTTTGTAATGTTTTATTAAAATATTTGTATAACTTATGTAAGTTATAGAGTGGAGATTTAGTGGCGGCGCTGGTTAAACAATCTGGAGAAGAGCGATGGATTGTGGCTGAAGCAGTTGCATTTAAAAATGGAAGATATGAAGTGGAAGATATTGATGTGAAAGAAACTAACCGTAATTTTACATTAGAAAAAATATATGTTAAGCCATTACCACTAATGAGAGCCGATCCAGTTACTTGTCCGGATGCATTTTTTCCCTGCAATCAATTTGGTTAGTATATTTTAACTGTTATAGCAATACATTTTTTAAATTTTTGGACGGAGCATTTTAAACTTAGTTGATGAATATAGTTGAATATTCACAGATAAAGTTGGAAAAACTATATGAATTCATTAATATTATATATTTCAATATTCATATCATTTGTAAATACTATAGTTATTGTTATATAGTTTTAGCAATGTATCCACAGACTACTTGTTTCTTCAAAGCGCTAGTGAAAGCTTCTCCTAAAACAAGTTATGATGGATATGAAGTTTTATTTGAAGATGATTTCAATCAATATACCATAATGATGGTTGTATCCCAAAGATTTGTTGTTTCATTTCCACCATTAGAAATAATTCATAAAGATGACGAGATGATGGTAGATTATTAATTTTATATAACATTAGTTTATTAATTTATAACTTATATAAGATCTAATAATTAGTGCATTGTATGGGTTTTTTATTAATATAATTTTATCTCATTCAAAAATATCTTGTATTTTATATATTGGTTAGGTACTCATCTATTATAACATGGACAATATACAGTGGTATAGTCATTTGCCACGAGGGTTTTAGGGGTTTAACCCTTCCCTCCTACAATTTTTTTTTATATATGCTAAAACGTTTTTTTATTATTTTATTATGTTATGTAATAATATTGTGTTGCGATAACTAAGGATTATTAAAATGCCCATAGAAGCTTTTTGGTTAGTAGACTGTGATGTTCTGTGTTAATGTATTTTCATATATCGCAACCATTGATACCAATTTGAATGGAAGTAGTTCAATCATGTTAGTAGTTGGAAAATTACTAACATGAGCAAAAAGTTTGTTGGAATTGAATAATCAAAAAATGCATTGGATGCTAATGCAGTACATAACCCACTAACCTATATGCCCTTCTATTATAAAAATACTAGCTACACTGCTTATAACTAAGGTGACCAGCAAGAGATCATTTTCAACCCTAAAAAAGCTTAATACATACATCAGAAATAGTTATGGAGAATACCAATTAAATAGTTTAGCATTGCTAAATTTCCATTGTGATTTGTGAAATATTATTATGAATGAATTTGCTAAAGACTCAATAGGAGTAAAATGTATATAATTTAGTAACAAACATTCTACTAATGCATAAATAGTTAATACTTAAGAGCACTATAGTATAAAGTATTTATTATTAAAATACACACATATATATATTGTATATTTTATTCATCCTGAATTTTTGTTCATAATCGTATTAATTAATAATTGATAAATAGCATCAACTACACTACATTCAAATTAAGAACCATACTTGGTCACAGATCTAGGTGTTGGAGCATAGCATTCTTACACAGCAGGTATGCAGATAGTTAGCTCTGTGGAGATGACAAAAACTGGTCATTACTAAGTATGGTTTTTAACTTGAATAGAGTACACGTATAAGGTCAATTAAAAACTGTGAACAAACACTAGCCAGCATCTCAGATTCTACAGATATATAAACTGTAAAGGAATAACTCAACATATAAAATTCAATTATTTTTATGAAAAGATTTTCTAAATTATATATGATTAAAAAATGAAGACATTTTGTTTATAAATTACATTAAATTTAATACATATTTCAAAAGTAATGCAACATAATATTTAGTCTTATAAATTATATTATATTAGTAATATAAATGTTATATTGTATTAAATTTAAGATTACTAAATATAATTAATATTTTAATAGCATAAAAGCAATCTAAACTGTATAGATAAATAATACAAAGTATCCACCAACATTAATTTTGAGTAATATTTACAAAATATATTTATATGTATAGCCTTAATTTTTGTTTTTGAAATAGTGTATACTATGTGAATAAATTAAAGACAAATCTAAGTGCTTCTTACTTTTTATTTATGCAAAAACATGATGTGTCCCTATATATAATATAAATACATATTATATAATATTATAGTATTATTATATAAATACCCCAAATACAATAATGAGCTTAACTTAATTATAATGAAACTTAACAATAGAACTAGAACTATCAATAGTAGATAAACATATTTATTAAATATATATATATATTTTTATTTTACATAATATGGTTTATTTAAAATTTATATTATATCCGGTTGTTGTGGTATGAGAGAAGTAAAAAATGTACTAACTACAGTCCACAATGTAGTTATTAAACGTTCATTTTGTCTTACTGCTGTGTCTTCAGTGTTTCCATTTTGCTCTTGTGATAGATTTCTGTTGTCGTCAACATGCTGTTCTTGTTGTTCAGGTTGAAACCTCCTTCTATTATGCTCATTAATGTGTCTCAAAATTCCACTTTGGTACCTAAAAATAATTAAGCAACTTTATGATAATAACATTTTTATTATTTTTATTTGGTCAATTTAACAATTCATATAACAACATAATATACAATATTGATGTTAATCTGAATACAAACTTGATTTACAATTTAAATACAATTGTTTAACTTACAAATATAAAAGAAGTGCAAAGCCAGCAACTACAATAAAACGGCCAGGCGATGAATAGAAATAAAGAACACTTATGAAAATAAATACTCTACTGGATACATATAACCAATCTAGCCAATCTTGATTGGGCCCAGCATCTTGAACGTTAATATTTGCATTATTAATAGGTACATTTTGGTCTGCTGGTTGATTGTTGTTATCTAATATTAAAATAAATAAGTATCAATTCTTTAACATGCAAACAGTTTTCCAAAATTAAATTAATTTTTTTAAATGTTTACTATTATTATTTGGTAAATCTGGAGGAGGAGATTCATTTTCGATGGCAGTTGAAGTATTCAATTGTATAGGAGCTCCTAAACTCGACGCAACTCTATAAAACATAACATTACATATTCAAAAATATTAATAACTATTAATTAGTCAAAATTAAAAAACTTACGATTGCCAATATTTTGCCATTTGAACAGCATACATTTTATTCACCCACAGTATTTGCTCAAGAGCTAGTTGTTCTGGTGTTAATGGAATATGGTTAACTTTATTATTAGATTTGCCTTGATTTTGTGTAGGTTTAGTTTCTTGTTTCTTGTTTGAAGATGTACTAGCTTCTTGATTCGTGTCTGCAGAGGTACTAATTCCAGAAGTACTAGCACCATAGTTAACTTCATTCAACTTAGGGGATTTATCATGGATTTCATTTATAATTTGCTCACTTTTAAGTTTTTCTATAAATAATAAATAATTAAAATAATACATTATTAAAAATAATTAAATAATAAATTAAACCTAACCACTAACATAACAAATAAGTTTATGAGTTGATACTGTTGAGAGTACTGAAATTAGTATAAGCATTTAAATTAAAATAACTCAATTATAAATGATGTACAAACTACTGGCCATAACTGACAGACGTAATAATTAGTATTATAACTGAGTATTGTGGTATTCATGATTTTTATATAAGGGCTTATACTAGATTTAATCAAACATAACGGTTGGACTACAAAGGTTTTATTGTAATTCATCAAGAACTTAAGTTTTTTTCAAATTTTAATTTATTACTAAATAACCTTCAACAGAGCAAACTGACAGTGGCGTTGATTTGAGTTCCTAGATATCAGCACCAAGTAGTGGTATCGATACATTAATTATTTGCTTAAATCTTATGGAACACAAACTGCGATTGAAATCCAAGAGCCCACCATAGGACATCACCAAAAACAAATTAAGAACAGAAATTGATAGCGCTAAACAATGGCAAAAGGAATAAGCTAACTCTATAACAAATTTTTGAATATTTATAAATTTTTTTAATTCAAACAATTATTATATATATTATTTCATGTTATGTTTTTGTATTATTATAGTACTGTTAGCCAAGTTGATTTTTGTTTGAAGTCACAAAAGCTAAATAAATAAATTATAAAATTAATATTAATACTATTGTATCTAATTTTATTTATCAGACAATGCATTTTATACAGGATTCTTCATTTAACATAAAACATTCATTATTTCAAAAAACAATTTTAAGTTTTAACTATTTAGAATGACAACATAATTTTTATTTTATAGCTAGAAGAATATATGAGCGGAGTGAAATGGTATGTGATTATTCTACAAAATGTCTGACACTCCGCTCATTCATACTTTAAATACTTTTAACTCATTAACTACTCGCACAAAATTTAATTTTTAAGTATCAAAATATGAAATCAAAACTGTGTGTTGTCATTCATAAAATTATAAATTTAAAAAATATAAAAAATAAGTTGGTTTGTAACAACTTGAAACCATGTAAAATGTTTTCTAAAAAATTAATACTATTCAATTTAATGAGTGTTTAACGTTAAATCAATCACCTTGTATATAAATATAAATTAGTTTAAATACTTAACATATAATAAATGTAATGATTTACCTTTAAGTGGAATACAACAAGACGAAGATGAACAAACTAAATGAACAGTACGATTGAGTTGTCCATCTTCATCATATGGTCTCAAAATGTCTTTCAGAATAACACCGTCAGTTAAGAGTTGACCAGAATATATTAACCTTTGGTCCTCTGTTTTCTAACAAAAAAGTAAAACAGTTTATTTAGCATACTAAAGTAGTTTCACTTCGACCTCATCTTAATTAACAACATAAGACACTTACTGGTTTGTTTGGATAAGTTTCATGAATGTACCCTTTGAGTTTTGCCACTGACCAATCCAGTTTACATTTTATTGTATGGTCATTGATTTGTTGATTTGGCGCTTTAATGGTTAGTGTGACCCATGGATCCGTGAGACCAATGTCCATATTTTGACACCTTGCAAAAATCAATTAGATATTAATCAATGAACATAATTAATAAATTATAATCTGTGTACTGGCTATGAATACACTTACTACTGATGTACGAGTCTAATTGAAACGTTAAAATATGAAAATGGATGTTTTTTTGTCGAAACAACGCAATTATTAATTAGTAATATCGCCTAACCAGGAATGATTTGAGTACCTACCTAAAAAATTTTCTACTCCTTTCACTATCAACATTTTGCTATCAACTATTCGGCTGTTTTTTATTGGTCGGAGGATAAAAAAAAATACTCATCAAAACACATTCCCCACCAACTACAATTTACCAATGTTTTTATTCCAGTTATCAGTATTTAAACAAGATAATAGGTATCCATTATCCTTTCAGATATAATTGATATGGCAGTTGCACAGAATAAATTAAAGTTGTACTTAAGAATAATTAGGAAGCCGTCCCACCACCTCTTAAAATTGTAATTCGTTTGCATGTAAAAGTCAAATATAATAATGTTCACATCGAAAATCGATTAAACATTATTATAATTAAATTAATATTTTATATGTTCAATCGAGTTTGAAGTGGACGGCTAATTAGTCATGCAATTTAAATGTCTCGTCACTATTATGGTTTAACTTTGATTTTGTACAACCATTAAATTGAAATATGAGTTTTTGGCGAGAAGCATCCAGTGTAATACTACTGACGAAATCTTCCAATATGAAAAATGTCTGTTGGGATCCCTTCAAAATACTGTGCATTAAAAGAAGCGAAATCAATTCTTACTTACCTAACTACACAGTCTTTCCAGGAGGAACTACAGAGAAATCAGACTCATCTCCGGAATGGACAGATATTATTCCAGATTGTACAAACACTAATTTAAATTTGAATATAATTGGCTATAATGGTATGGTTTATTTGTCATCTACTTAGTACTTACTTTTGCACATACTCAAAATCATTGTTTAATGTTATTTATCATAGGTAACCCGACTATTAAATTTGTACCTGATAATGAGCCAGGTTCTATTCCAAAATGCCTATCACTAAGAGTAACTGCTATCAGAGAAACATTTGAAGAAAGTGGTATACTGTTATGTAAAAAAGTGAACTGCGGCAAACCTGAGACTTGTGCGACTGTAAATCATTTAGAAATTGATAGCATTGACAGATGGAGAAAATTAGTTCAGAAAAATGCATCTAACTTTATCAATTTATGTAACGAAAATAATTGTTATCCAGATGTTAGTGCCTTGCATTTGTGGAGTAACTGGTTAACACCTCCACTATTAAAAACAAAATTTGATACAAAATTTTTTCTTGTTTTTATTGAATTTCCAGTTAATGCAAGTCCTGATGGTGTTGAAACATCTCAAATGACAGTGAGTACCTATTGGATTTAGTAATTATAGAACATTTTAAAGTCTGGTAGTCTCAAAATATGTATTTTTTATATTAAGTGGAATACACCAGATGAAATGTTATCAAGATTTGTTAATGGTGATGAAAAACTTGTTACTCCTCAATATTATGAACTGTTAAGATTAAGACAGTTTACATCACTTACAAAATTAACAAGTTTTGCTTGCACAAGAAGTATTGAAGGATGTGAACAAATATTACCAATGGTTATTGCAACCAAAGACGGATACTTGACTTTACTTCCAGGTAAACTATTTTGATAATTTAAAATTTTATAAGCCAGTGACTAGTCCAAAAAGAAGAGCTAAAGGTTATGAAGCAACCAAATAAATATATATACTGATATTGGCATTTTATGTTTTGGTTAATTTGGGTTTTCTTTTTAAATTTCATTAAAAATTCAAACATACAAATTAAAATACAGGGGAGGTTCTTCAAAATAAAAATCCTAGAGAAAATGTATAAATCCACTATATTTATAGATAAAAGTTATTGTAGAATATGTAGTTTTTGTAAAGTAATTTAAAACTACAATTTTTGATGTATCTATCATACTCTATTCAAAATAAGAGCGGTGCCAGGCGGCCGACTTGTGTGCATGAACGTAATTTTGTTCAGAAGCTATGCCTTGTGCACCAGCATTGGTGAGAGAAACATTTGATTGCCACCTTTGTACTGCTCTTATTCTGAATAGAGTATAAATAAGAACTATTGTAAATATAATATATTAATTGTAATATAAATGAAAATAATTATAATTTTTTTGTGCATTTAAATTTTATTTTTTAGGAGATGACAAGTTTAATAATTCTGAAAAGTATTTAGAAGTACAATATGAATTAGATAAACATTTGCAAGATTTTGACTCCGATGTGATGCATAGACTACATCATACTGAAGAATATTTGCCCAAAAAAATAATAATTAAAAACTATACACCAAAATGTAGACATGTATTGCCCGCAATTCTATCCGATTGTAAAATTTGAAAATAAGCTATAATAGTTATTTTTCAACATAATGTTCACAGTGATTAATATCGTTAACCATAATTTATTTATGAAATATCTTTGAATTCTACCAAACATTGATCTCTATTTGTCAGGATCAAATCAACCAAATCTTAATTTTAAATTTGTTAATTATTTTATTAAATTATTTATTGTTTTAATTAATTTTAATCTGTGCAACACTTTTAATTAATACAATTTATAAATAATTAAAAAATGTAAGTTATTTATTCATAATATGTTGTTACCATTGTTCATTAAAGAACTATTAAACATTGATTATAAATGGAAAAATTTTAAGTAAAATTGTTTAACATATGTGATGTCTAGATCAGTTATCAAATTGTACTATGTTATTTTGATATGTTAAAAAATGTTAATAAAAATGTTATTGTAATGTTGAATTTATTTCTATGATGGAATTCCAATGAGCATATTATTTTTTGGGGTACATGTAGGTGGTTCCAACTTTGAAAGTGTCACATTATAACCAACTTCTATTGCTCTGGATGCACGATCTTTATCAACTGCGGCCATGCATGTATAACCTTGTTGTGTTTTAGTGCAATTTGGATCAAAATGGGTTTGATCGGCACAATGACATAATACTAAGTAATCTTCAAATGAAAAATTAGCTTGTCTCAATACTTGACTTCTTGGATACTCCAAAATATGATTATCCTGTAAAAAATTATTCAATCATTTATAAACATGTATATCTTTAGAGTTATCCAGACTTACTTGAACACCTCCATAACAGCAAGGACATACAACAAATGCTGCATTTTGCTGTAGACACTTTTCCAATACCAAATCTGTAGCAACACCACATCCATGCAAACATAAACCTACCTAGTGAATGTTAAATTCATATTACTAAACTTAAAAAACACAAAAAAAAATTTACCTGGAAATTAGCTTTAAAATAGTCCAAATTAGAATGTATAATCATAATGTTTTTTAAATTCAACTTTTCAACACGCTCTCTAGCTCTTCGTAAAGACTCTTCTTTATTGTCGACCAATATTACTGTTATGTTTGGTACGAGATAAGCAATTACAATTCCTAAATGACCACTCCCACAACAAAAATCTACTACTACATCACCATCTTTAACGACCTATAACAAATAAACAGTTAGTATTTCCAAGGTTAGCAATTTATTACATTTGCATACGTTTAATGTGGATTGAATAAGATTTTCCAATTGTTGTGTTTTTCTGATTAATCTTTTATCAGGTATATCTCCACCAGATGGACGAACCTCGTATGGTAATTCTTTCCAATCAATAGGATACAAATTATTAGAGCTCAAATCTATGTTGATACTTATGGTATCAAATGCCTGGATTATTTCTTGTACATTTTGTTTAACATAAGTTTTCGCTCGTGGATTATATCGGCGTAAATCACATTTATATAAAGAATGAAATGGAACTTCAGGCAAAATTAGATTTTTTGGCAATTTAACTCTATCAAAAATTAAGCATTCCAGATAACTACCAATATTTAAACGTTTCAAAACAGATTTGTACCATTTTAAAGTTAAAGGTAAAAATGTATTCATTGTATTTTCCCCTAGCAATTTATAAGCAATATGAATATTTGGTAATATCAGTACATCTGAAAGTGTTGGATTGTCCTCATCTGCAAATCTTTGAGTAGGATGGAGTGATTTTTCATTTAGACGCTTATTAATGTTGTGTATTTGCAGTGGCTGAGATAGATGACATTCAAATCTGGCCAATTGTATTGGAATTTCATAACTAACATTTTCATCAATCATTTGATAGCTGAAAAATGTGTTTATTGATGCTTGCAATTGAACTTCACAGTATTTTGTCCATGATGAAACTTCAGCACAGGCAGATAAACAACTTTGTCTAAAACCAAGCAGCCAAAGCCAGTTTTTTTGAATACTCTTAATAAGCTAAAAAACATAAATAAACAAGTAAATAAATTTACTATATTACTATAATATAATACTTATTTACTTTAATATATTTGTTATATTTTATTATATTTACTTTTTTTTATAGTTATAACGATATAAGATAAAGAGATAAATGTATACCATTCGTAATGATGAACAAAATCCAGCAGTACAATAATATCCATTGTCACTTTGAAATACTGGCAATAAACAGTCTGCAGCTGGTCTTGGTAAATCATTTTCTAATATTACTGTATATCTTAAATCATTAATGGAAAATTTGAATTTATTATGTTTGTCTTCAATATTTTTGGATACCACAAGAATGACAGGAGCTTTGACGTATTGACAAACAAATAAAACAATCGATGTTTGTAATGAACATACAACATGTCCATTGGTTTTATCCAAATCAATTATATTAACAAATAAAGAAGACATTGTATTCTTTGGAAAAACTGATTAAATTTTTAATTTGTACAATATGTGATGTATCACTGTATACACTGCTAGTTATACAACGGAATCTAATTGTTTTTGTATTCTTTGCATTAACTTTTTATGAAACTGTTTTTTTTTGTATTGTATAACAGTTAAGCTGATTACAGCAATAACAAATTGCGAGCCTTGAAATAACCAAAATTCTCTTTCTGATGTTTGGATGGTTGGTTTGCTGCAACTATAAATTAAAAAAAAAGTACTATAGTTTATAATTAATAAATATAAAACATTGTTAACTGATATACAATTGGTAGAAAATATCACTATTTATATTAGTTTATATAATAGTAACAAATTTTATTTTAATTTACTAGAATCAAAAATATTATAAATGAATAATTATTACTTATTAGTAGAAAATTTGATAATTGATTTATTTATAGATTTTAGTATAATATTGCTTAACAAGTCAAAACTAACTCGTTATGAACATTTTTTTTTTTAGATTACATTAAATTTTAAAATTTAGATTAATGAAATCAACATTTAACCTTGGTTTAAAATTGATTATTAACAGTAAAAACATACATTCTATATGCTAGTCCAGAAATTTTGCATTCAATTGTTTCAACATAACTTGCATTAATGCATTCAAGTCTATCAGAACACAAATGACACTCTTTCAGAATTATATTTTCTTCTCGTAACCAACATTTATTTGATGAGTTTTTATGATCTTTTACATCTTCAGATGTCTCCGTTACAATTGTGGCATTGAGACCAGACAATACACTTGAAGATGTAATTTTTATAAATATTAGCAGTGTAATCCTAAAAATAATAAATTTTTATTTAACAGACTTTTAAATAATTTATTATTGAAGTGGTGATTGTAGAGAAAGCAAAAAGAAGATTTGATGTAAATAGAAAATAAAATAAACAAAACATTGAATGTACAATGTATATTTAACATCTGAAAACTAGTTGTAAAAAAAATTACTTGTAAATTGTGCTAAAAGTAAATTTGCTATAATCATTAACTAATAAACAAGTCAAAATATATTTACCCTCCAATGAATATAATTAACAGTAGTAATCTTCTGACAGAACAAGATTCTAACACCATTTTACATTTTTAATAACCATATAACTGAATGAATGTGAAATCATCAAATACAATGGTACTATATAGGTATTACTTCCAGACCACGACGTTAGTATATTACGATTTACAGATTTATAATGGAGATGAACAATGACGAATATTGGATTTTGCTATTTAATTACAAAAAGACGATATCACAAAACCATAAAATCCCAAATTCGTTCGTGGCGTTTATAATCAGCATATTATCACAAACACAGTTTATGATATCAATAAATAGATAATAATTATTCTTTCATAACAATTAACAACTACCAAACCAAACAACATAGACATATTCACAGAGTAATATACATTAATTTTATATTAGTCCGTGAATATAATTAATAATTTTTACTTGTTACAATGTTAACAAAACACCAAACCTTGATCAATAGTAAATCAGGATTCGTATTAATTGACTCAGGTTTCAGTAGGTATTTACACCGATAAGTAAATCGCATTATTATGATATGGGATTGTCTTCTTAATCTGGTTCGTCCACAACATTGATATATTGTGTACTTTTGGCTTAAATCGATATTAAGTACATGAGAGAGGCAATAATTATTATGAGTAATTATAATAATAATTTCAAATACTGTATTGGCAAATTAGGGCAATTTTGTAATTTTAACATTTGTATGAATAAAAGAAAATTAAGGAATTGTCTTAAGTATTCAAGTAATCCTATTTGGTTGTTAGATCAAAAGTTAGAATCATTATCTATTAGTTTATTTTTTATTATTTCACACAAATTAAATTTTATATAAGCAATTTCATTATTTTTTCTAAGCAAAATTTTAAATACTACATTATATAGGTTAGTTGTTTTGTTTTATTTTGTACATAATTATGAGATAAGCCTAAAAACAATGAAGTAATTATGATCGATTAATTAATATACCTCTAACCAACCACTGATTACATGATTGATTTATAGTCAATGAATACAACAATAATTAAGCAAATAATAACTAATAAGTATAGTGTATAATTAATTACATAAAAAAATATAAATTTTAAAATTTACATTTTTACTGAAAATATTATTAATAAAATTTACAATATGAATTTAATCGACATTTATTATTTACAATCATGATAATCAATATACATGAACATAGTTCTAATTTTATTGTGTGACTTGTTCCAATATACCCTGACGAATAAGTGGCTCGGCTTGTGATCTCGATAACATATACTGGCTATTTTTTCGTAAAATCAAAACTTCTCCACTTTCTAATTCTAATTTACCAGCATCTACTAAACTTCTTACCTAAAATATAAATACATTTAAACTATAAATAAATAAATCTGTTTTTCTACAAATTAAAATTGACAAAAATTGTATAACGTTTTAAGAAAAAATCTATAGTAGTTACATTATGACTTTAACTTAATACGTAAATATTTAATATTAACATGTTGTACTATAGATACATTATATCTTTTATAGTTCTTAAAGATGTGTGATCAAGTCTTTGGCATTTTATTTTTATATATTTACTTCAGTATAAAGCGACTTTGGAGGTTTAGTGTCTTGAGTTAAGTTGAGCCCAGTATCTGATCCTATGGTTTTCATATACGAGACTAATGTTTTACAGTAATTATTAAACCATTCTATCTGAAAACAAAAATAAATTAAAAAAAAAATATTACAATGTGTAACTTAATTGAAACAAACCTCCGATTGTGAAAGATTTTGTCTTACATCTGATGGTAAAATAGCACCTATCTCCCATCTCATTTCTTTTAATCGTTGCAATCTAGTCCATCTAAAATATACATTTTTTTGAACTTATTAGTTCAGAATCTTAAGAAATGATCAAAAAATTAAACTTTACATGTATGTCATCAAACATCTTTTATTTCTTTCTATAGCTGCACGTCGTAAACGAATAGCATCCAATGGCAAATTATCTTTTTGTTTGCGCCTAAATTATTCAAATAGTCTAAGTTAATTATAACACAATAAATAAGTATCAAGTGTTACAAGAACTTACAAGAAATCTATAATTTCTGCATCTAAAGTTTTCATCTCAGAAAGCACTTGATTGATTCCATCATTCTATAAATCAAAAATTAAATTATTTAAATAAATATTGTAATACTGATTTGTCTACCTGTTAATTAAATGTGACATGTTTGCTCAGATTAAATAAAATATTATAGATAATTTAATATATGGTAGGTGGTAACTAGTAATAATTAATAGTAAGTACATTGTATGGTGGTATAGTGTCTTCACGAGAACGTTCCAACTCCTTTAATAATTCAATAACTTTATCACAATACATTTTTTCAATTTTAAAAATACAACAAGATTAGTTTTTTTGAAAGAAAAATAGTATAAAATATAAAACTACTCGATCGACTGACTGTTAACTGGAAAAATTGTTTTTTATATTTTACATTAAGCCGTATAATACTAATATAAATAATATGCAATGTAAAATAATTGTAACTTTTACTTATCTGTTGGCTGTTATCATTAATAAAAAAAAGCGGCAAAATTAAATATCAAAGATGTTCTAAAATTACCATAACAAAAGTCACAGAAAATTTGAAAAAACATTAGTACTCAAATAAAACTGTGGAAGGGGAAGTGTTGTAAGATTTCTACCCATGTGGCCAAATCCTAATATGAACTATGTAGTGCGTAGTAACGAGTAACACACTATTGTAAACATACAGCAATACTGTATAATGAATTATAAAGGGAAATAATATAATATCAACAGCTTCTTATGAATGTCATGACATTGTGTTTGTAATGCCTAATGCCTTTCGTAGACAGGAATGACTATAATAAATTATAGTTGTTCTATTCTCTATTGGCACTTAGCGTAATGTTATTATAGTAGATATTCTTAATAAGTAATAAATATCAAATATTTATATAACCAATAAATATGTAAAAAATCTGGCATTATTCCCCAGGTAATTAAAAAACAAATTTTTATTTTCATATTTAAAAAAATATCATTATTTTAGAAAAAATACAATCTATACAAGTAATATAATGTATTAGTTCGAACAATAAGTATAATTTAATTACATTCAATGATGAACTATATAAGCATTAAGAGACATGTACAAATACACGAAAGGAATAATGAAAGAAGTACAGTTGAGACAACCTAATGATTTTAAACATTATTTAAGCATTTTCAGATGACGGCACCAGTTCCGTTTGTAAAATCTAAGTAGGTTTCCGGGAAATATGTTTGAACTTTTAAGTACAGACCAGGACGGATAGGTATTAAATTTAAAATGTTTGAAGCTCCAAGCTCCGTAATGGCTAATAAACTGATCGGAATTCGATTGAAGAGTTGCATGGAACTATATGGAAGCGTTTGTAACCTTGAGCGAACCGGAGAGCTCCAGTTGACGGCGTCGTGTTTGAACGATAATACGACAAATATTAAAATGGAACTTCGACAATCATGATATAACATAGCAAAGACAGATATTGTGAAGAAACCTTGAATGGTTATCCCGCATTAGAGTTCTTGGCAGTACCCCAAATTAAGCAATGCTATAGATACGTTCACAATGCGGTTGTAGAAAAGTTTTTTTAAAAATGGGTTCAAGCGATAACGTTAACACAAAACCGACAACCGAATTAGGTAAAGCTAAAACAATAAGTAGTGTTATTAATTTTTTCGTTCGGAAAACAATTCATCGACCGACGATTTTATACATTCATAATTATATAGGTATATCGATCAAAAGTGTCTTAGGTTTATGTGATACAATTATTATTTGACACGACTAATCTATATTAGTAAATATTATGACCTAGGTAGGTTGTAAGCATAACATGTCAATACTCAATATACGTAAAAAAATAAATGGTTATACTCGTGAGAAAAATAATTGTTGATATTATTATTGTTATTATTATTATTACTACACTACCTACTACTGTATACTACTACTACTACTACTACTGTTGTTGTTGCTATTATTGTTTTTGTTGTGTGTACCTATATCACATACGCGACACCATCGTCGTGCAGTCATTGGCCGGCGGGTGGTCGCGGACCGTGACCACCTCGGCCAGCGGGTGAGCCGACGACGACAACACGGAATGACGAGCGCCCACCCCCTCTACAACCTTTCCTCACTCGGCGACCCGAACGCCACCGCCCGCCAACACCGATCTGTAGGCCTCTAAACCCCGCGTACCGCCAGCACATCTTAACCGGTCGAACACGCGGCGTCCCGCGGGGAACGAACTCGTTCAGCGCGGCGTGTGCGCTCTACCGGTGTAATTCCGAACCGGGCGTTAATACAAACAAAGAACGTGTCCAAAGCACGTCCAAGGTGTACGGACTGGAAAATGTGAAATAAAAAAAAAAAACATATCACCGAAGGGTGTTGTTTACCGTTTAGCAGCAGCTATCGTTTATTTTTTCTCGTCAGGCCGGGCGTATGTTGGCGACGTTCGATTAACCGACCGCATTTGTTCCGCCGTCCGTCTCCGTTGTTCCGGTCCGAGCCGTGAGTGTCGCGTAACCACCGCACCGACGACAACCGCCGCCACCGTGTGGCCCCTACAGACAGTGCGCGTAAAATGTCCTGCGGCCGCTCATCGGTTTCACGGCCGTCGTTCGACTGAGCAGCGCATCAGCCATTTTGTTTGCGCGTCGACGACAGCTCACCTGACCACCGAGCTCAACGAGGGCGACTCCTCGCGAATCCTACTCGGACGCCGACACGATCTTGATGTACCATACCGGAAGCGCAATCCTCTACGTCGGGATTACATAACTTTTAGTGAGTACTGCACCGTCGACTGTCGCGCGTGTCGCGTCGTGCGCGTGTGGCCGATGGCCGCGTCGTGCGCGTGTGGTCGACGGCCGCGGCGTGCGCACGCGGCCGAGATGCCCTTTCGGCCATCCGTGGCCGATTCGATGATGGCGGCCGCGCCATACAGTCCCAAAACTTTCGGCATGCCCCTTGCCACCGCCGGCCATGGGGTCGAACCATCCTGAGGGAGTCCCTGGATTTGTCTGCCCCTGTCATACCATTCAGCTCTGTTTGGACACTTGGGTTTAAAATAACCCATGTCTATCATATAGAGTATGCTCCCTACCCAACCGAGGTTTATCAAAACACCTCCCCGGACAATTGTATCTGATATTTGAAAAAAAATGTGAAATATCATAACTGCTTACTTTATTGGTGAAGTGCCCCTAGGGTTTAGCGACGGTCCAATTCTCATTGGATAATGAACGCTGTGACATTTTCTGTCTGGCACTGATTGTGGAATGTGTTCTATGATCAAAGAACGAAATACCTAGGGAGTTTTTATCAATTAAAAAATCAAATATATATGTAGGTTGGAATGTTAAAAGTAAAGTGGTTAAAGAAAGGATAAAGCTTAAGAACAAGACTTAGGTACTTACGTATAGGCTATAACAGTGGGAAGTGATTGAATACATTTAAAAATACCATAGGTCATATTTTGTTCTTTCTATATAATTAAAAATTGGTGTGCATTTGGTACTTATACCTACATACAAGTGAAAAAAAATTCTAAATGTCTGAATCAGTACTAGGTTTAGGAATTTAGAAGTAATTTTAAATTCAATTTTTTTTTAGTTAAATATAACATATTATCATTAGGTGGCCTATTAATATGTTTAAACTATGTCATTAAAACGGTTTAAAATTTATGAATAGTTACTTATTCTCTTACTGAAAATTATAACTATTTTATATACTAATAAAAATACAAGAACTTAACCTTGGATCTAAATCTATTATAACACCATATTATAAACATGTTATGTCATAACCTATTTCAGTTCTCATTTAATTTTTAATTTATTAAATACCTATCTTTTTAAATATTTTAAGACCCACAAAAGATTATTTAAAAATAAAAACATATTATTTCACTTGAAATTATAAACACTACTTTATTCTTAGGATAAAAAAACTTAGGAAAACAATAACATCATACATTATTCTTCAAAATAATTTACATTTATGTATTTATATAGGTACCTTATATTCATAGATTTAGGGAACACTTAATTTCTTGGCAAGTTCATATTGAATTGAATCAGGAATTTATACTTGAGAATACATTATTACTCATTTTTAACACATCTAAATTTATCTCATATTTTTTTTTTACATAGAAACATTTATTATGGATAGCATATCTATTAGAATAGGCAATTTTTTTCCAAATCAAAATGAGAGACAGTTCAAATTATTCTTATTATTTTATAATTATATTTTTATAATTGTAATATCTTAATAAAATAATTAATATCTATTAATATATATCTATTATATAATATCTATTAATGTATGTATATTAAGTATCAATGTAAGATAATACATATTAGGTAGAACATTTTCCAAAAAAATGTGTACTGCACATCAAACTAATATAAATGGATTCAAATATTGATTAAGAATTGAGTGTTATTTAAATCTGTGAACACACAGTACCTACCTATATTTTTTGAATATTAATTTGAAATAACAACATTAAATTGCATGTATTATTTATTTTTATAATTGTTCAATGCTTATTGTATAATGATGGAATTAGAAGTAAAAAATCATAGACATAAAAAGCTTAAAAAAATGTATTAAGTATACAAATTAAGTATTAATAAATGTACTACCTAAGTAGATACCTTATTAAATTAAGTCTGTAGCTGCTAAATGATTATTTATAGGTGTTAGCAATGATTTTTCACCTGGTATTGAGGTAACTATAAATATAGCAAAATATATATATTTTTTGATGGTTAATTATAGGTTATTAGGTTATCAAAGATATATCAATATAAAATTGGGCAACAAAAAATATTTTATTCTTACCAGCTACCATAGTTTCTTAAACTGTGATTTAAACAATTGAATATTAGTATAAAGTAGATCATCGAATGCGGGGGGCACGGCCCCATTCCCCCACATGGTTTTGTGCATATTGTATAATCATAACCAAAAATACCTTACAACCTCAACTTTAATTAGTACTGGTTTATTATATCCCTTCCTGTATTTGGAAAACTTTGTAGTTCTGCCACTTAAGTTATCTCACAGTCTATAATAATAATAATGACAAATAGTATATACCTAAGTGAAAATAATTAATTTTTTAATTTGTAAAATACTGATATATTTCAAGAACAGTAGATATATTGATAATGAATAATAATATATTAATATAAATTAAAGTCATTTGTTTAATAATAATTATAAATAAATAAAATAAAATTATTATTATGGATGATAGCAAACCTGAAGGTGGTTCTATAAAGTTTCATACACCCAGGGGATATTTAACAAACCAGTACCTTTGAATTTATTCTTGAAGAACTTTAATTTGTTAATGCTACCTTATATTTAGTACTTAGATATTTTTTAATAAAAATAATCTATCACCTAACTATGTAAGAAGAAATTGTTATTTTACCTATATGATTTGAGATGATCACTTACAAGTACCTAAATTGTATAATTGAAATAAATAAAGATAATTAAATATAATTTTTACTCGGATTGCCTAATTTTAATGTTTTAATTCCAGGAAAGGATAAAATGGTGTTAGTGGTCGGGGCTCGCGGTCCTGGGCACGGATGGCGGCCCCAATGAGAGAGGAGCTGGGTGGGGCGGTGGCGGCGTCCACAGATAGTGTTGGAAGTGGCAATGGCAACAACAACAATACCAGCAGTAATGCAAATTTTGAGTACGACGACAATGAATGGGATATTGGTATAGGCGATTTAATTATCGACTTAGACGCAGATATTGAAAAAACAGGATCAACATCTACAACTGCAACTAGTGAAGCCCTTGGTGTTACCAATAGTGCGGCTACAACAGTCGGTTTAACGTCTGGTAGTGGAGCCATGTCAGGAGCAGCTGCCACTGCACCCACAGCCACTACAGCTGGCAGCAATAAAGCTACTGTTGAGCATTCCGCTACTGTTGATAAAGGATTAAAAATGAAAATCAAACGAACAAAAACAGGGACTAAGAGCTTTGAAGCTAAACATGAAATCGTCAAACCTGGCGAACAAAATGGATCTTTAGCTTCCACTCAATCTCAGTCAAGTGGCAGTGCCTCTTCAAATGATTCATCTGGATCTTCCGCTGAATCCAAACAAACTGGTAAATATATATTTTAACTATTATTTCTAATAAGTTATGGTATAATAAATATAATTTGGAATTATTTTTTTTGTTAAGGTAAACATTCCAGTACATCTAGTACCAACTGTACTACTCCTTCAACCAGTTCTCCTTCAACTGTAAGTTCTGTTAAACGTGGATCTAGCAGTCATCGAAGAGATAAAACAAAAGACAAACAACATAGCTCATCTACAAGTGGTGATAAGTGTCATAAAGTAAATTCTAGTTTGTCTTCTGAACTTAATGGTCGAGGTCCTGTTAGTCAATCAGCTCCTAGAACCAGCACTTTCCCAGCTTTATCAAGCAATACACAGTCACCTAATGTACCTGGTCCTGGACTACCAGTTGGAGAAGCAGGAACTTCAACTTCTTCAAGTGTGACCAATGGTTCCGAACAAATCGTTTCACCCCCAGTAGTTCCAATGGAAAATACCCAAGCTACTACAAAGTCGTCTTCTGCGGCATTGTCTACCTTATCAAAACCTCTGCAATCTACCTCACCACCCCCAACCAACAAAGTAAAGACTGCTAATAGTTCAACTTCCGCTTCCCTAACAGAGCAAAAGGTATATAAATATATATAATATATATATACTTATATATTATAAATTGTGTTATCTTCAGTACTCATATAGGATAATGTATTTATACATTTGATAACCAAATAGTATGTAAGAAAGTAAATAATTTAAATTGTAAGTTCAATTAAATTTATCCCGATTAACATTAACTGTAGTATTTAACAAATTTTTTTGTATTCAACAATTAATATCTGTTTAAATTTAAAAAAAAATGTTGTTGTTTGATAATCAAACAGACAAATATCTTTATTTAAATTAAAAAATAACTTTTATCTAAACATTTTATAATTATGTATTACTCATACATTTTCAGGAAACAGCTGATGCCTGTGTTGGTACTAGCATCAGTGTTGGAACTGTTACAGAACCAGATTGTTTTGGGCCATGTGAACCTGGAACACATGTTAATTTAGAAGGGATTGTATGGAATGAAATTGAAGGTAAATAGAATAAAAAAAATGTATAGAATTGTTTTCTTAACAATAATTAAACACATTAAATAAATTATTTGAGATATTTATTTTTTTTTAGTTCCTATTCTGAAATAAAATATGTATGTATTTATATTTCATTAATTATTATAGGCGTGCTTGTTGTTAATGTAACATGGAGAGGAAAAACTTATATAGGCACATTATTAGACTGTACTAGACATGATTGGGCTCCACCTAGGTAATTTAAAAATTAATCATTAACCTGTTTTTATCATACTATTTATTTTTGTTAAACTAATAATACTAAATATTTATTATAATGCATTTTAGGTTTTCTGAAGCATCTGCTGGAGAACCAGAATGTCGTTTACCTCAAAAAGGACGCGGAAAAAGGGGCCGTGCTAGTTTAACTGCTAGCCCTAGTAACGATTTGGTAAATTTTACTGAAACCAGATCTTCAGTTCATAGTAAACTTCGAAGTAATGGTACAAATAAATGTAATAGCAGTAATAATTCAAGTAGAAGAGGAACGTCATCACCCACCCCATCTTCATTTATTCCGCCACGTTCAGATTCTAGCAACTCTAATAAAAGAAAGAAGCCTCCTGGTTCTGAAGATGAAGCTTCAGGGAAAAAAATAAAAGCAGAGCCAGCAAGTCCACCGCCTATGTCACCTACTATGTTAGATTGCCCTGAACCAAATTGTTCTAAAAAGTATAAAAATGCAAATGGTTTAAGATACCATCAATCTCATGCCCATGGTGCTGCTTTGGATGATGAAGATGCTGACACTAAAGAATCAGGTGGTGCAAGCACTTCTGAAAATGAAGATGACATTAGTCCTGTTTCTGTGAGTAATTCAGGTATTCAAGATAACTTGAAAGAAGAGTCTATTGTCAATAGTCAACCAATTGAACAACCACAACTTTCAACAACTCCTCCAGTAACTGAAGTGGATCCTCCGGCTCCAATACAGTCTCCTCCTCTTTTAGTTACAAAACCAAGTGTTCTACGGTTTGGCCTCTCTGGGAATGAAGAGACTAGCGTTGTTACCCCTACATTGACTGCACCTAAAACAGTTCTATCAGTTCCTGTTGTTCAGCCAGCTCCTACACCACCACCACTACTACAACCAGCAACTCCTTTACAAGCAATTGCTCCTACTTCTCAGTCACCACAACCCCAACCACCAATTTTACATGTACAAAGTCCAGCATCACAACAGTTACCTACACCTCCTCAAATTCAACCTTTAGCACTAAATCAGCCACAAATTCAAAAAGTACCACAATTCAAAGTAAAGCCAGCTTCTGCTTTAATGCCAACTGAAGATAATATAAAAGGTAATAAAGATATTAAAAATAAAAGTGCAGCATCATCTCATAAAAAGAAAAATCGTAAATCACCAGCTAGTAGTCCCAGACCATTTTCTATTGATCAACCACAGTTTGATAGTTCAAACTGTAGTCGTGAAGATGTACAAAGTCCTGCATATTCTGATATTTCAGATGATACTGCACCAATTCTTGAAGTTGAGATGAATGATAATATGAACAAACAAAAATTATCTACAACTGATAAAAAATCAGAACCAAACACAGCGCATTCTCCGCACCCTATCCAACCATATAATATGTACCCGTCATATTATGGTCAACCACCTTATTTGATTTCCTCTGTACAACCAAATGAGACATCTAAACAAATTAAAGAAGGTGAAAAAATTAACCAACATTCACAAGATTTAAAAATGTCCTCTTCAACTGGAGATAAAGATAATAAAAAAGATATACAGTCAAATCAAGCTGCTGAATATCAGCAACAAAAGCTTTTACAACAATATTTTAATTATGATTCTTATGTTCAAAATTATCCGTATAATATCGGAGCAGGATATCCAATGTCTATGGTACAAGATAAAGAAATGAAGCCCGATGATAAAAATCATCAACCTTCAATGCCTGGTACTTTAAGTGTTCCTCAGCCTAATAAAATGAAAACTGACCAAATAGTATCTAAAGAAAAACCTTCTCATCAAAACGAAAATCATCAAATTATGAAAGAAAGTATTGAAATGAAGTCACAAATGAATTCAGCCTATATGTTTTCACGACAACAACAGCAACAGCAACAACAACAACAGCAACAACAGCAGCAGCAACAACAGCAGCAGCAGCAACAACAACAGCAGCAGCAGCAGGATGATGTAAGGCGTTATTATGTATATCCAGATCAGAGACGAAAGGATCATAGTTCTGGTGATCATTCACATACAAAATCAAATACACAAAGTACACCAACTAAGCATTCTATGGGCACAAACTCAATACACAAGCATAAAGAAAAGCACGAAGAGAAGAAAGATGAAAAAATGTGTAAAAGTTCTTCTCATATGTCAGAAGGAGTTAAACCTACAATGGAAACACAAGGACCACCTCCACCTCCTACATCTTCATATGCTTATATACATCCCGGTTTTATGCAGTCACCTCATTTTGCTGGCGCTTTGGCATTTGATCCCATGTACAGGAGTGCAATGAATCCAATGTTGGTGCCCGGACCTTATGGCAATACGCCACCACCCCCTTATTTACATCCTCAGCTACATGCTCAAATGCAACGGTATCATGCACCTGAAGATCTCTCACGACCAGCTGTTTCTACACAGTCGTCAACTCCTTCCCAACCATCATCTGGGCCTAAGGCGGCTCTTGATCTCCTACAACATCATGCTAGTCAATATTACTCTTCACATAAGATACACGAATTACAAGAACGTGCCATTAAGTCGCCTACACCAAAACCTAATGCACAACCAGGCCTAACACCAGCTCCGTCACCGGGAACCAGGCAATCTCCATCTTTAACATCAACTGGAATAGTACCATCTGCCACCGAACGAACTACATCTACTGGTCCTCCTTCGTCTGCCCAATCTTCTGGTAAATCTGGGTCAACTGGTGATCCAAAAGACTGCCGTTCACCACCTCCTCAAAGGCATGTACATACACATCATCATACACATGTAGGTCTTGGATATCCATTATATCCAGCGCCTTACACGGGCAAGCCTATATAAAAATTGTGTGTAATTGATGTCCCAAAATTACTGTTCATCAATAAACTTATTTTTTTATTGTATTGGAATTTATTGTGGGACATAAATTGACTCAATTAATACACTCTTATTTTAATTCTTTTTAAGTTAATGCTGAACTATCTTAAGTTATAATCTTATTTAAGAATTCATTTATTTTAAAGCTACTGTTTAAATCACTTGCCTAATTTATTAAGTCTATGGCTGTATTGGCCAGACTATCTTGTATTCCAGTGTAAAAAAAAGAATGTTTTGCATTAGATAGAAGCATTTAATGACAATTGACAATTGTTAATTGTTATTTGTATAATAACCAAGCATATTATGACACGTGCTTCCTTATAGATTTAAGGTTAACTTTAGATACAGGAATGTCATTAAACAGTAGCGTCCTTCTATAAATTCATATTTGACACAAAATTTAATGTTTTTACTATCAATTTAAATATAGTAAAAGAAAAAAAAATACTACAGCAGTAATTGTTAGTAGGTTATTCCATACATTACATTTTACACAATTCATGTAAAATATATTTTTGTATGGACGAGTCTGATCAAAGCTAATAAAGGTTTACCTTAGTTCCATTGGCTAATCATAATTTGATTTTATTACTATTATTATTATTATTTTATACTATTATAAATATTATTTTTATTTTTATAACTAATTATTATTATTTTTGTAATATTTTAATTAAAAAAAAATTGATGGGTTCTTCGTATAATTTTGGAGTGGTCATATATCTAATTAGCCTTAGAGAATAAAATAATTAATATTATTTAATTGGTATTTTTAAATTGTATTTTATTAATTTCTTCTACCTTAAAATTGGATTTTTTTCAGCAGTTTTCCAATAAATTTGTTTCACTTAATTCAAAGGCTGTGATTTCGAATCAAGGCGAAAGATTTGGTTTTAAAGTCTTTAGGTGTACACATTCTTAGACAACATACAATATTTTTTTTTTTTTTGTAAATTTTTATGTAAATATGTACAAATGTAAAATATGTATTCATTTAATTTGTAATAGTTTTATATTAATTTTAATTATTTGAAAAAGAATATATATTTCATATATTACATTAATTGCCCAATTGTACATAAATAAAATGTGAAGTAAAATCACATTGTGAATATGCTAGGCTTTTTCTAGGCAATCTTTATTAATGATGATATTTTATTTATTATGACTACATATATTAAATGTAAATATTTTATGTGGGATTTTTTGTACTATAGTTGGAAAATATATTTTAGTATTTTTTGATTATTAGGTGAATAAATTTATATTATTATTATTGTACACTTAATATATAGTAACCTAACTAGTATATTTTTTTTTAATTACTTATTATTAAAGACTACAACAATGTTGTTTTTTTGTCTGTTGATGATAAAAGACTGCACATTGAAAAAGTAAAAAAATTGATATTAGAAATGACTTAAATTATTTTGTTTAGTATTTACCTAAATCGTGTTAAGAGTTATCTAAAAAAGTAAAATTTATTGACTGTACTTATTAATTATTGAAATTTAAAACATACCCTTATTTATTCATGTTCAAATTCAGGTTTTTCAAATTTATAGTTATGACTTATCATATATTATTAAACAAAATTTTCATATTTAAAAAATAACAATTTATAAATTTGACTTAAATATAAAGTTATAGTTCTTCAAATCGTCTTAGAACGTCATAATCTTAATTTGAAATGATTTAATAGAATTCAAAATATTCAAAAATTATGCTTAAAATATATAATTGTGTTTTTATTCGAATAATCACTGTTTAAACATTACCATAGGAATTAGGAATTCATTAAAATTAAAAGTCACAATACATTTTTGAAAACATGTTCAATTAGATAAATAAAATTATAAAAATAATTTTCCTTGTTTTAATACAATATGCTTTTATTTATTTTATTAATACATATGCCAAAATACTTTTGAATGTAAGTTTTATCAAAAATATTATTTTTTTAAATTTAATATTTAATATACTTTTTTACCATAGCACCTAATCCTCGACTAATAAAATATAAGATATTTAAAAAAAATTTTGCATATACCCAAATAAGTTTCAATATCCATAAAATTTTAAAAACTGATATTTGTAAATTTTAATCGTTTGTTTTATATGCAAACTGAATATCAGTGAATGAATTTTGCACAATCAATTTGAAGTAAATAATTTGCTTGAACTAATTGAAAGTCCAAACTTTTTAAATCATTCTCAGTCTGTTTATAATAAATGAATATGGAAATGCGAATTCAAGTTTTAACTCTAAATGTATAAAAACATTTGGATGGGTATATGGTGGCAAATATATGCTGTGTATAATAGGATATCAGTCAGCAATTCAATATTGTTGGTAATAAATTACATATAGATTCATCGGCTTAAAGTTATTTGAATTGACAGTGGCAACATGCAACAGTAACACAAAAATGAGAATGGTGACACCAAAAATAGTTGCTCATGGCAGTGTCGGTTGCGTTAATAATCAAATAAATTAAAAATAATCCAATTATTGATTCTTATTATTGTCACTGTCTATCAACAAAATAGCAGTTGGTGGTAGACTTAATTTAAATGAAATGTTCGAATACTATTTGCTTTTTAATTTATTAAATATTGCAATATTAATTTCTTTGCTATCTCTTGTATGCTATCTTAATTATATATATATATATCACATGGTTTATTAAAATTAATTGTGTGTATATTATAAGAATATAATTCAACTCATAATTTTTTAATAGATAAAGTTGTTTTGTTATTAATAATTTTATTTCAACGTTTTTGTGACACTTCATAACGTGGCAAATGTTTTTATTGATATATATAATTGTCAATTGAATTAGAGTGTAGCATGGTCGTACCCTCAACTGCGGAAAACGCTTTGAGTGTACGTACCGGCCGGTGTTGCTAGTTCCCGGATGGATGACCACCCGGGTTTTTAGCAACAAATCCTTGCCACACATACAATAACGTGTTCCAACTCAACCCACAATATAAACCTACTATAAAAAAAAAAAATTGTCAATTATATTTTATGTTTTCTATTTGTCTTGTTTGTTTTGATTATGTAGTCAAATTGGTTTTAACTTAGTTCAACAAATTGTTAAAAATAAATGCTATCTAAAAATTTAGATTTTTAATTCTGTTTTGTAATTGATAATCCAGTTTTATCAATATATTTTTGCTAGAGTAATGGCAATATTTAAAATCATATTAGTAACAAATCAATCAACATTTTTTAGGCATTAACTAGTTATACAGATTCTAAGGTCTTTAGTTGAATAATGAATACTGCCATACGAAAAATTTACTTCCAAGCAATATCCAGTTTAAGCAATTTCTTCTATATGCAAAAACAGATTGGTTATTCATTTAAAAATATATCAATATTTAAAATAAACATAAATAGGTCTGTGGTTTTTAAAAAATTCTCTAAATACAACCAACAATTTATTAAAATGTAAATTCAAGATTAACTATATTTTATGTAAGGCATATCATAATATAATATATAGTCCTGAGGCCTTAGATGGCAATAAGTATAATAAAAGCTTCACACCTCCAATTTCTTATGTCAAAAATAGATTTGAAAATGTTTCTGTCATTTTTTTTTAATTAATAGAAAAACAACAATTATAAACAAAATAGAAAATCACAACATATATTTATTAAAATTATAATTTTAATTACAGAATAATCATGTTTAAATACAATAACTTTTTACTTTAACAGATACGATTAGGAAAACGGAGCATTAATTATCTATAAAATGTATATTTGCACAATCTATTTCAAGTAGTTAGTTTTATATTGAATTTGGATTGGTTTAAAAATTATTTTTTCTCTCTACTCAGAATTTAATAAAAAAAAAGAGCAGTCCAATTCCAATAAAATTAAATCAGCCTTGTGGTTTAATTTAGAACTGATAGTTTGCTGTTTACAGTTCATTTTTACCATTTTTGGGATTTCCAGACCTGTCAAAACCATTGAGCTCATCTGTTGCTTTAGATGCTATGTACTTAATAAAATCATTTACGTCTCGGCCTCCCTAAAATTAAATTATTAATAAATACATATTAATCAAATGTTACTCTATAGTTAAGATGAATCAATCTTTAAATACCTCGTAGCGAATAGGCTTATTTTTGCTATCCTTGGGTAACCAATATAAAGTTGGGAATCCACGAACATCGAAAGCAGCAGGAACATCATTAGCAGTTGCGTCCATTTTTACCAAAGACACAGCTTCATTTTTTAACTAAAATAAATTTATTACAGTTAATCAACAAACATAAATATTATATAATTATTAATCTTTTAAAATTCAATGAAAAAAATATAAGCTATTGTCCTATTACAAAATAATGGCAATGGAATGAGTAGATAATACTAAATACCAAATAGCATTAAATAATAATATAAGCATACTATTTATATTTTTTCTAGTATAAAAAAAAATTTGGGTGGCAATCAATTTTTGTCTGATTCAGTCAGACCATATCCCTCAATAACTTAGTTTTTGTCAATACAACAATCAGTCTTGGTAGTGGCAGTGAATTGTGATTGGCTGAATTTTTACTGTCACTGTTACTGGGAACCTTAACTTATTAATCTTAGTAATAAGGTAACTAAGTAGTTGTTGGAATAATAAGTGACACAAGAGTGCATCATTTTTCACATGATAGCTACTATGCGTAGAAGCTTATCACCTAAAATTACTCTTAAATGAAACTAAGTATATTTGCCTTTTACTTAAATCACTTAACTGATTAAATTTGTTTGAATTTAATTTTTGAAAAAGTAACATGAAGAATACATCTGTTTTAGTAATATTATAATAAAAGTATAACTACCTTTTCAGCAACTTGTTCATAGACTGGAGCTAAACTTTTACAATGGCCACACCACGGGGCATAAAATTCTATTAATGTGTCAACTCCATTGTTAATAACTATATCATCAAAGTTTTTGGCAACAGCTACTTTTACTGGTGTAGTGTTATCTTCTGGAACTAACTCCGATTTAATGTATGGTTCTAAGTTACCTTCTTGGAAATCATTTACAAACTTTTCAAGATTTTCAACTCTACAAATTTAAATATATAATGTAATTTTTACTCAACTTAATAAAAGTTAACATATTTAATAGTGGTTAATTTGTACATTTAAAAAATATATTATAAACTAATATAAGTATATACTTTTTATTGTTATCTATATAATACGGCACAAAAATACAACAATATGTTAGGAATACACAATTAAATTTAAAATATAGCATTATATTTAATCTAAAATAGAAAAATATGAGATGTTAATTAGGTTAAAGTATCATTTGGTTAAAATTATTGAACTATTTGAGTTTTGTTAATAGGTTTTTATACAGTTGTTACCAGATAGATTGGCATGGCAGTGGCAGCTCTTATCAGTAGGTGTAACCCAAACTAATCGTGGTGTGTTTCGATCAAGAGGCAAGTTTCACCAAGTTGTTTATCTTAAATGTATAAAAATGTCTACTTTTTGTTCCAAGTCTTTAATCAGAATATTTATTTTGAAATTAATAACAAAAAATCAGTTTTAAAATGATTAATGACAATTATTGATTTGTTGATAAATTAGGTAATAAGATCCAAATATGGAAAATCTCTGGTTTTCATTATTATAGCGCCATCGCAGTTCCAATCTATTTGGCAACGACTGTACCCATGTCTTTAGTAAATAAACTTAGAATTTAGTTAAGCACTAATTATTTTGGTAAGCATTAATATACTTACGAGAATTCATCCTTCATTATGTATTTCTTGTTGTCCAGAGAACGTGCCAAAACAATAGGCTTATCATCAGATACAAACTCTAATCCATATTCATTAATTTCATGTTGGAAATCATCTTTGTTGTTTATAGCTAATGTAACATCTTTTACAGATTTGGCAACTTTCAATACTCTATTACGCCAGTAGTTTGTTCCTTTTGGATTTTTAATATAGTCAACAGCATAATAGACTCCAACATAAGGAGGTTTAAAAGCTTCCATGTTTTCCTTTTGACGGTGACCAACCAAACCATGACTACAAGCATTCAAAAATGTTACAACTTTGATTAAATTGAAAATAATATTTAAATATTGATAAATTAATAAGTTTTGATACTCACTAATTTGATGTAATCCAAGTATCTAGTGCTGATGTTGATTCTTCGCCATCATAAACAACAAAATCTGGTTCAAACTTGTTACTTAAATGTTTAGGTCTATAAAGTACAACATTATTCCTAAAAAAAAAAAAGAATCATAAGAAACAATATTTGAAAGAACATATTTATTACACACATAAAAACTATATAAACTCTTAAAAAAAAATTGATAAACAAAAATACACTTAAAAGAGCAACTGTAACCATCTAAATTCTTCTACCCACCAACCTTCTTTTGCAAAATAAGGAGACCTGTTAAGAAACTTTGTGTAGAGACCTCCTTTTTTATCATAACAAAATATTCATCTCTTCCTCTTAAAAATGCAAACTGATTTGCAAATTGTGTTATTTATTAAAAAATAAATCATATTGTTTATCATTAATATAAATAAAACATATTATTTTAAATTAAAATTAACTAGGTACTTTACTTTATTTCTAAGTAACAGCTACCACTTACTTGTAGTTATATTTGTCAATTACCAACTGTGAAGTGGTATGACCAAAGTTTACTTTTTCACGTAATTTGTTGGAGAGTTGAACAAATTTACCCTTGAGATCAGTTTCTGTTTCAAAGAATCCAACAACTACCACTTCATCTTTAGATAAGAAGTTCTTAATAATTTCTTCTGAAGATAAGTCTTTTGAGCTTGGCCCAACTTGTGATTTCATGTACTTGACAATGCCAGCTACTCATTACACAAACAATGAATAAATATTATATTTTTTAGTACAATTTAATTATTATGTACCAGAATCACGGGGTCCATTGTATTCTTTAGCAACTTCACCATTTCGGAAAATTTTTAGAGTTGGATATCCAGAGACACCAAATTTATTACATACTTCTTTACCGGCTTCTGTACAATCCACCTTAAAACAATTTAAGTAAAATATAATGTTTAATACAAAACAAGAGTTACATTAGTATACTAAAAACTTTATTAATTGTTTGTATTAAATTTCATTATAAGTACTTTAAATAATTAGAATATACTTACAAGCTAAATGATTAAAGCTATATAAAAAAAAGTTGAATTTTTACAGTTATTTTTTTACCAAAAAATCTTTTAAGTTTAGGCAAAAATCATATTTTATAAAACTACTTAAATCAGGCACGTCAAACACGAGGCTCATTTATTTTATGGACATGGTTACCAATATATTTGGACAATTATTAATACTAAAAATTTAGTTGTTAAAGAAATATTATACAATTCTAATTTTGTGTCATAACTATGTTAGAAAGAAGTATACATTATGTTGCTTCTTTTCTTATCTTAAAATCAATTGTAAATGAATAAGTTTTATTATTGGTAGTTTTATAGTTATATAGAATATAGATTATAAAACTAAACATTTGTATTAAATGTTTCTTTTTTATTACATTTGTCTGTGCCATAGTAAACTATTCAATTTGGTTAAGTTAATACTCTGAGTTTGACATGCCTGACCTAAATAAAATAGCATAATGAATGATGATAATTATTTAGATATATATATATATAAATTAAACTACTAAACAATATTATAGAATTTTTCATAATGAAAAAAAATCTATGTATATACCAATACATAAAATTAAGTATATTTAATAGCTTTAAAGAATGATTGAAAACTAGTGTTGCAACAGCTGTACATATCCATAAATTATTTCAAAGTACAACTTGTAATTAATAATAATTTAGACTTAAAATAGGATATATTATTAAAAAATGAACTTAGACAAGTTTTAGAACCATTTAACATTTTTTATATTATAACATTTTTATTTTAAAAATAAAAAATATTATTCAGATGTATGAATTAAAATTTTTTTTAAAAAAAAATTAAATTTCAAATATTAACAATTAAGCAACTTTAATAGGCAACTACTATCACCATCATCATTTGAAAATAATATTTAATATAGTGATACATAAGCCTAGTAAATCAACAAATATCTAGAAATATATTCATTCTTTCTGCTTTATCATAGCAGACAGGATGAATATTGTTTTTTTACAATACAATTTATATAATATAAATGCAAGTCATCACTTCATTTTAAATTGAGAGCTAAATAAAACTTTAGGTATTCCTAAGTAACCAAAGGTATTAGGTTGCTTTTTAACATTTATAGAATATACATTGTTGTTACAATTTGGTAATAGTACTTTTATATTAATAAGAACAACCAGAAATTTTAGCACATAAGTAAGCCACTCAAAACATCAGGCACACGTCAGATAATACAATACTGAGAAATTACCTTTGCCAATGTTACAGGTGGATCTTCTTTCAGTAGGCTCTTGGCCGCTTTTTCGAATTCAGGTTTCAATTTCTTACAGTGTCCGCACCTAGATTAACACAAAATCAATTATACACTGGCTCGGTACTATATTACTGAAATAATATTGGTGATTATACACCTACCATGGAGCGTAGAACATGACCAAAGACGTGTCATACTCGCCTACTGACGACTCGAAATCAGAGTCAGATAGTTCGACAACAGAGTCGGCAAATATGGAGTTCAATAAAAACCCTGAGAACACGATCAATCCGCGCATTAACTTCATAGTCGCTTCCCACGGTTGGAACGGAAAAAAAACAAAATAAGAAAAAAAAAAGCGAACGGGAAAAAAAACAACACTACGATGATGAAATCGTACTGGTGACGATCACGGAAAAACAATTTCCTTGGCACCGGATTTGAACGCGTTGATTTATGAACAACGAGAACGGGAGTCGCCGGTATTTAATATTTATTCAGTGCCTCAATGGTCATATACACTTGATTGTAAATCGAGTATTTGTATATCCAAATATGTACTACGTGTTTCGTGTTACCGTATTGTACTTGGCGGTTTCTAATTGGCCGATTCCTCATACGATCGTGGTTGGTCACACTCATCAGAAGCGTACAGGTGGCGACAGTGCGGCCGATGGATTTCTCCCATGAAACCGACATGACAACAATAGTATGAATGCTCAATGTACGATTATTGGCTACTCTTTCTAAAATTCTAAAGCCATTTGCCATGAATTTGCTAATAAACAATAATCGATATTCAGTATTCTGAACTCCAATCAATGATAAATTAAGCAGATTTAATATAATCTAAGGTGCCATGTAAATATATCATGGTCCTATAAAGTAATATATAATATGTCAGATTATGTCTGTATGTATAGTTTGTTTCATATAACTATGTCGATAAAAACAGTCAGATTACCAGAAAAATGAAAACTTATTTTTATGCAAAAATTATAATTTTAACACGTCATACAAAATAATAATCATACTATTACATCAGTTATTAAACTTATTTAATAGGTAGTTTTAATGCACATTTATGCTAAATTTAAATATCTAGGCATTTGTCTTATTTTTCGGTACCTAAATACAAAAAAAAAAGTAATTAACAAAATAAGCATTTCAATTACGATCATATAAAACTTCCTTATAATCGAGGTTCACTGTTAGTTTTATAATAAAGGTTGATATGGTCATTCAATCATTGACCAGATATTTATTTAAACTAACATAACAGATTAACATAAGAATTCCTAAATGTTTTTATAAAATTCCAAAAAAAGATAGAAAATATATTTTATTGTAATGAAACCTCAAAATATCCGATATTCACGGTCACTGAAATGTGATTCGCTATTCGAAAGTGTCCACCATATTGAGGGTTTAGTTTGTAGTTTATCCCAAAAAAACGTTCACTATTTGGAGGTGTCCATTAGGGAAAGTTTTACTCTGATATATTTTGCGAGAATTTTTATTGTATTTGGTACTTTTATATATTTTTGTATTATTTTTGTAAAACTAGTGGGTATTATAATTTTTAAATAGAAATTCATAGTAGATTATTGAGTTATAAAAATAGGATTATTTAATGAGGGCGAAGAATATTATGAAGAATTCTAAATTATCATATTTGAATCCTTACGGTGGTAATCTGATTGTTATCATCGACATGGTTATCACACGTGTGCAGGAATTATGGTCGAAAGGAGCACTGTAACAACACCGACCTGGACCAACCATCATCATATCTCGATTACTCATGATCACAAAATCAGTATTTATTTTTTTTTCAATGTGGTCACTCCACTTATCCAACCATTAATGGATGTTTAAGAAATGAACATAGTTACTGTACAACCGTTACTATAATACTCATAATACTTTATAGCCTATAAGCATTGCGCATGTTCATGTGCGCATTGCGGCTCTGGCGAGTTTAATTTTTAACGGAAAACGGTTATTATTTAATATAATTTTAAAGTTTTGTGACTTATGTTATATCTAATTCTCAATTCCCAATTCTCTCAGGGAATTAGTGTACTGTACTACTCCGCGATTCCGTAAACCATTCATCGTTGTCGTTTCCACTTGACCATCAGTGGTATTACATTTAAATTATCTTGCTCATTAGCCTGAAGTGATAATAATAATGTAATAATTAAATGTCACACCGGTCGTTAAAAAATTGAGCTAGTCATTTTGTCGTTGTGAATTATTTAAATATACAATATTTTTACACTGCGAGTAATATTTGTGAACGTACTGTGTATTTTAAATATTTTTTTCAATCTCTTATAAACAAAGAACTACTATTTTTGTTTATTTTTATGACCACAGCAAGTTATTATAGAGTAAGTATTATTTGAAATTTAAATGCATTATTTATTGTAATCGACCGTTGAACTCTGCAGTTTTGTTTTGTCGAACAATTTATAGTTTTGTTTTAAATTTCATCAATTTTTAACTAATGTTTTGTGCTAGGTAGTGTTTTAAGGTACACTTATTAGGTTATATTTGAAGATCCACACACACTAAAATGATGGCTGTTATGTTCTATTGTTTTGAGAAAGCAATTCAATGAATTTACTTATTCCTGAAATTTAGATTTGTTTAGGATCTGTACTTTGTATTCTATAAACCTGCTTGTACCACACATAATTATGCCATTGTTGACAAAAGCACTGACTCATAGGATGTTATTGTCGACTTCACAATTCAGCTGTACATCGTCAAAATACAGTATCTATATTTTTCATAATTTGTTATTAAAATATTTTTTGTAAATTACATCGGGCCTAACCTATCACTTGAAACTTCATATAGTTATCAGAAAAATGCATAGAATTCAAATTAAATTGACAAAAATGTATTTTTAGCTTTCGTTCAGTTCATAAACTGATAGTTACTCTATGGTTTTGACGATTTACAGCTCAGCATCTTATAGCAAACTATAAGATTACATTCTGACTTAATTTATATCTTTTTAGTAGATCTGATTGAAATCTTTTTCTATCATTCATGTTTTGTCAATATTGCTTTAATTTAGAAGTTGATCTTAAATGTTTCAGTATTCTATATTAAAAAATGGATTGTCAATCAACAGATATATTTGAAATTTATAAGTTGTTTTCATCATTGACAGAAAATGGAATTACAGAATTGGATAATGCCTTTCAGGTTAGTTACTTAGATTTTTATTTAGACTATGATTAATTATATTTAATACATTTGTATAAAGACCTAAAATCTAAAGTAGTTGTTCCATAATATTATTAATTACTTATCTAAGTAATTCCTTTTATGTTTATTATAGGTGCAAACTTCAAAACTAGATGTTGTTTATAATGAGTTATTACAATCTGCACAGAATGTGCCTGAAAAGAATATATCATCTAAAAGAAAATCTAGTAAGTCAATCTATTATTCAATATAATTAGAGACTCACTTCTGCAATATTTGTTTATACAAATTTGATTATTCAGTATTCACATTAATTTTTATTTATTGAGTTTCAAAAAAATTACTTTGTAGTGAAATCATTAAAAAATTTAAGTTTAAATTAATTATTTAAATTATTTAGAAACAAAAAATGATGAGGTTGGAGATCTGTTTGCTGCTGAACCTAGTTTTCAACAACCAGTTGTTCCACCTATGCGTAGAACTACAAGACAAGCTTCAATTGTATGTATAACAAAATTTAACAGACCAACTACCTGTTTTTTTGTTATAACCAACTCTTCAATAATATTCTTCCAGTAAAACCTGGGAAAATAATATTGTAGTTTTATAAGCCCATCTAATATTTTTTTTAATTGTTTCTCATTTCAACTGTGGCAGTGAAACATATGATTATTCTTGTACATTTTTGTTGAATTAAACTAAATTAACTGTTTTAGTAGAAATAACTAGTGCTAATAATATTTTTACTGTATGGTACAATTTTTTGAATTCCTTTTTTGTCTATTAATCTTAATTTTGGTTATAATATACTGAATAAAAAAAATACTAAATTTTTATTTTAATTTACAAACGTTTTTCTAATACTATTCATATGTTTAAAGTTTTAATTAATCTTGAAGGATATATAGTTATTTTACGTTGAGGTATAATTATTGTTTTCTAAGATGTTTTAATATAACATAATATTTAATAAATTAACAATATATATTTGGACAATTATAGATTGCATCAGATAAAATAAAAGGCATTAGAGAATCCTCAACTATCAGCAGCTCTGGACCATCTACAAGTAATAATTGATTTATGATTTTACAATGCTAGAAATATAATATATATTTAATTTTCTAACAAAAAAATTAAGTATTATTCTTGTAATAAATTAATAATATTAACTTACTCTTGATAATTCAATTATTAAGCTAAAAGTTAATCTTATTTAGGTACATGTTTTGGTTTTAATTGTTATATAATTCTATACACCTAATATGTACATTTATAATTATCATTACTTTTAAATAAGTTTAGGATAATATTAGATTATAGAATATTTATTTTCATAAAATAATTAATTGTCTTGATTGTATTTTAGGAGCCAGTCGAGCAAGAGCTTTATCTACATTCATGGATTTAGCTCCTATTGCTTGTCCAACAGCGAATTCAACTTTCGTAGTTGATAAAAAAATTATAAGAAATATCGAAAAATCTGTCTCTCCTGGGATGTTTTCTCCAGAGATAGGGACTCGTACAAAGGAAACTAACGCCAACAAAACTTATGATATGATGAAAGGATTCTCAGCAAAAAATTCAACAAAAAAATTGGAGAAAATAATTGATTTATCAGAAGAATCTCCCATTAAAGTTAAAAATTCTAATTCTACACAACCTCAAGCTTTAATCAAATTTAACTCTAAAAAAAAAAGGTATATTTTTTTTATATTTTTGATGTTAATAACAATTTTCTTAATTTTATGTGTTCATATATTTGTAGTTTTGAATCTCAAATAAAGAATAAACGACGTGAAAAATTAGAAGATATTGATGTCAATATAGAGGAAAAATCTCATATGACAAGAACCATGAAAAGAAAACTTCAAGAAGACAATAATATTGATGCTAAAAAAACTAATGTACTACATGTGCCATTAGAAAAACAAACATCAACACCAATAAAACCATTAGAAGATCTTGTACTACAAACTCCTCATCAAGTCAGAGAAAACGAAGCTGAAAAAAGGAAAGAATTATATCTTAAATCTAAAGCAGATCAAAGGTAAAAGTGTAATTAATTTTTTTTTTATATTTAATCTGATAATAAATTGCTTAAAAACAAAAAATATTATCTATTAATTATTTATACCGCTAATAATATCTTTCAACATCTAAATGTTTTCATGCACAGATTTTATTTGTGTTTTAGATTCTGCTTTTTAACATATTTGTTTGTCAGTAATAATTTTTTGAATACTAAAATTGATTTGATCAACTCATGCCCTCATGCCTATTCTAATTCTGATAGGATAATGATAGTAGATTTCAAATTGCATGTAAAATAATTATCAAACTTGTATGAATTTATTATATAATATGATATAGGGAAGGAAAATATTCATTTTTATTTTTAATACCTAAGGTTATAAAACTTAAACAAGATTCATTACAACTTCATTTCTAAAAATTTAATAAAAAAAGAAAAAGATGTTTGGCCATAATTTTGTTCATGGTCAATTGAAATTTAAATGTTGACTTCATTGGCTCTTTAAATGTATAATAATAGTTTATCCTTTTAAATATTTTGGGATTAATCAAATAAATCTTAGTTCTTGAAACTTGAATAATTTCACTATAACTTGAATTCTTATTTTTTTATATACAATAATTTTTTTTAAATATTAAGACTTGAAATTGTTTATAAATATTTGATATATTTTTTTAAACTTTTTGATACTTAGGCTGGGCTTAAAAATCTTATCTATAGATATCAAATAAGTTATTTTTATAGCAATTTAAAAATATTAAAATTACAAAAGCATAATTTTTTTTTTAGTAATTTGTTATTTTGTTTTATGTTTTTTGATTATTTTCTATGTAAAAGATAAGGCGATATTATGATAATTTCCCTCATTTATTTGTTAAAGATTACTGCATTTAAATTCGTGGCTTATAATGTATACTCGTTTTATTAAATTCTAACTTATATTCAACTTTTAATTATCTATAGAAAATTTGATGATCAACATTTAAGGGCTGCTAAACATAGAGAAGAACAAATGAGACGTGCTGAAGAAAGAATCAAAAAAACTGCTGAAGAGAAGAGAAAAAAAGAAGAAAAACAAAAAGAAAAAGAAACTATGATGAAAGAGGAAGCATTAAAGAAACAAAAGCTAGCAGAACAACGATTAGCTGAGATTAATGCTAAACGTAAACTAGCTGAAGAAGCAAAACATTTAAAAATAGTAATATACTATATGCATATTAATTATTTTATGATAAATATATACTTTGTATTTGTAATTTTATTAAAAAAATTTTCCACCTTTATATAATTATTTTAGCAAAAACTTGAATTAAATCGCATTATGAAAGAAAATGAATTAAAAAAGAAAAATGAAACAAAGTAAGAAAACATTTATATTTTTTTACAGTTCATAATAATTGTACAGTGAAACCTTTAACGGATACCTCTGATTAGCGGATGTTTTTATGGGCACAGGGACATTTTCACTATTTTTATATAGGAAAACTTCTAAATACTGGACACTTATGGCAATTTAATTTTGATTTTAACAATTATTATCATAAATATTGAATAATCGTGAAATGCCTTAATAAATATCTATTTATCTAATCTAATCTTACTACTATACGTTATTTTACAATTGTAGTTTTTTTTATCTATGTCCATTATCGTGTCTATAAAAACATTTTTTTTAATTTATGTTCTGTGAAGTTATCCCACTCGTATTTAGTTACGTTTGTAATTCCATTATATACAAACATACTGTAGTATGCAATAGCTAGTAAACGACAAAAATTAAGTTTGAAAGAAAAAATTGAAATTCTTGAATTTTGAGCATTTAATACAAATATGGGTGTTAATGCTAAATTACCATGCATTAAGGTTTTAAACTAAAGAAACTGATTTTTTCAATAAATGTTATTTTTTTAAAAAAATTAATTTTATTTACATTTTTACTAATTTTTACATACATAATAATATCATAATTTTAAATAATGATGTATACAATTAATATTTGCATTAAAATAATACAAATATCATTATATTATAAATATTATATAAATAATAAATGTACATATCTAGTTATTAATTTCTCAGAGTTGTTTTCGAGAATTTAATACCCCCCCCCCCTGAATTATTTGGACCAAAATTAAGGCGACCAAGAGTGTCCGGTATTTAGAGGTTTCACTGTATTTAATTTATCTTTAAATATTACATTACCATACAATTGTGAATTTATTATTTTATGTATTAAATTATTAACAGACCAGAAAAAAGTAAATCGGTAATTCGTCCTAAAGCATTAGCTTCAAATATACCTACTTCATCAGCATCAAAATTAGTAACATTACCAAAATCTAAAGTAAGCTATTTTTCTTTTCTGAAATTAAATAAATTAAATTTATATATTCTTCTTTAATTCCTTAGCATTAACAATTTAAAAAATAATGTTTCATACATTGTCAGGTCTAAGGCATTGTATTTAATTTTTCGATTAGTTTACTAAGTTAGATGTAATGCCCTTGCATATAACATTATCATTATTGTGTGTATTTTGTTATCCTAACTTAAAAAAAGGTTTTTTTTTAGTTAATATACACAAGATATTATTGAGTTATTTTAATTAATACATTATTTATAACTGAATTTACATTGGCTTGGAATTTATTTTATCGTTTATTAAAGATTGATAACAAAAATGATTATGGGTTAAATGATGTATCTGCACGTGATTCTTCTGAAGATGAATCTGGACCCAAAAAACCTGTTCCAAGTTGGGCAAAACGTATGTGCATCTCTCACTTACTAATTAAGTAATTTAACAGAATAAACTAATTTTTATTAATTAAAAAATTATTTTTAGGAGAAAATAGAAAAGCAGTACTTGAACTTCAATATCATATTAATTCTAAAGAAAGAGACTTATTTTTTGACTGTCCTAAAAGTATGAGTCTTAAAGAAATGTTCAAAGGCTGGAATATTCGTGATAAACAACGCACATCGAGTGCAGTTTGGAATACACCTCCTCGTTATAGTGAATATATTCGCAGATATTAATTCACTTGTATTAAATGAGTAAGATAATGTTATTTTTGTAAAAATTTTTTTTAATAATGATTAATAATAATTTTATTGTTTTTGTAATTTTTATTTGTATTTAAATTAATTAGCACTTATTGAGTTTTTTTGTAATGCATACAATATAAATAAAATACTTGAATTATATCTCTATTCGACTATTCTATAACTTAATTAACTTAAATACAATATTTTTTAATATTATTTTAACTATTTTGATGTTTAATGTGAATTGATTCTTAATAATTCTTAACAGTTTCTAATACTTATATTTATACCGAGATAACTTTTAACAGTTTATTTTTTTTTTACAAAAAAAATCTGATAGGGTTATATTTATAAGTTAATTATTCTTTTATAATAACAATTAAAAGAATATATATTTTTAAAAGTTAATATTAATAAAACAAACATTTTTTTTTAACTTAAATCATATTATTATATAAATACCTCCCCAGGTTAAAGCTAATGGCCATGGTAATTAATGAATAATTTTTAAAATAATATATTTAGGTTCTTATTATAAGGTTGCCTGTAATACCATATATGTATTTTGTAATTTAATGAAACTAATTAAATTATATAAAATTGATACCTATATAAAAAGAATATGTATTTATGTATTAGTTGTATAACCCGGCTTCACCTTAGAAAAAATAAACAAATTTATAAAAATATGGCTTAAATATCTCGGTTTCAGGTAAACGAGCAAATCAGTGTCAGTGTACCTAATTTTGAAACTGAATTAGACTGAAACTGGCAATCTGCCTGTATTTAAACCTAGTTTAAGATTATACACTAATTTTTTTTTTGATGTCTTTAAGGACAATACATTTTTGAAATTTTCGTCAAAATTTGTCAACTGGTATTTGTGTCTATAAAGTACAAACATACTTATTATTACCAATGACAATTCTATGTGTAAACCAAAAATATTCGATTTTTGTGAGCAAAAAATTATATGAAACTGGTATCAGTTAATAAAGACAGTTGTCATGATGGCCGGTAAAAAAACAGGGATATGTTTTCATTTTTGCTATTATTAGTTGCTCTTACTACATAACATTAAAAAATATTTTATATTTTAGGTCTTTTCATTGTTTACGATTGAAACTCCAGACTTACAATAAACATTCAATATTAAAATACATGTTTTAATAATAAATGTCACCAAAGTTTGTTTTCCGTTTAAGAGGGCGCAATAGTAAAAGTGAAACGCTCCAGAGATTGCGTTGTTTGGTGTATTGCCGCCGTCGCGGCTTACCATAACCACGCCTATTGTCTCCGTGACGAAGCTCACGCAGTATAGTCGCGGGAGAGGCACATCATTATTTCAAAAATGGTCGTGTTGAACTTATCAATGCTATCGACAATGACTGGCGTTAATTGTCGCCTATGGGTTTCTAATATATCTACTATCACGCGGCACGCTCAATCGTTGCTTTTCCTATTAATGAAAGCTCTCTTTTATAAACTCCTGAATATATACACATAAATCATAACAAATTTTAACTTTTTTACTTAGTTTACATTTGTAATATAATTGCATTTTTAAAATACACAAAATAATAAATTCATTATGAGTAAATACAATTTTTTAGTAACCATGTTTCGTCTTTTACGTTCTAACAACAAGTAATCTAAATTATTTTTTGTACGAAATAATAAAAACATATCCATATTTTTAGTAACACACAATTAAAATAAGGAAAACGGGAATTTTTGCGAAAAGCAAATTTTTAATAAAATCAATTTTTATTTTTGATGCAACAAAAGAAATAATAATAGATAAAAATTTCACTGAATGTCTATATAAGCATTTTCTATAAACTATAAATATTTCAAATTATTTTGACTTAAGCTATTTATAGGCATAATCAATTTTCTGGTTTTCTATTTTATTTTATTTTTCATTATTACCGAATAAAATTTTTTTAGTCAGTCAAAAACCTCGAAAAAGTAATACAATGTTCTTCATAAGTTATTGTAAGTGAAAATTTAAAAAAAAAAAATTGAGCGTAAGTCACTAATAGTTTTTTATAAGCATCTAAAATTAAAATTTCGGGAAAATACGTAAAAATCACAAAATATTGCAGTTTTTCTTGATTAGGAAATTCATACAAATTTTTCTGTTCAAATCTAAGGTTTTAAGATTCAACACAAGATTTTCTATAAGTTTTTTTAACTTTATAAAAAAGAAAAAGTTTATCAGAAAGTTGAACTATTTTTTTATGAGCGTTTGAAATTCATCATTGAACATTTGCAAATTGTGTTGTAGTTAAAAATTCATAAAATATACAGTTTTTATAGCTAAGGATTAAAAATTTAAAACTAGGGTTTTTTTGTAAGTAGTTATAGTGTAACCAAAAAAAAAATCAAAAAAATATATTAAAATAATAATTTTTTATAGACATTTTAAGTTTAAATTTTGACGAAATTAGATATTTAATTGAAGAATGAAAATGTTAATTAATTTGTTGTAATTTAAAAACATTTTTCTTGGATACATGAAATTTTTAAAGTATATTATGATTTTTTATACACCCAATAAAATTTTCAAATTCAATGTTTTCTTTAAAAATTAATTCAACCTACTAAATTATTAATAGTAAAATTAATTATATTAATAGTTATATCATAGAATATACTTAGTTATATAAGCTGATAGATCGTCTTCGCTCAGAATCATTTTTCATATAAAATGATTTATATCATTAAATTCAAATTTAACAAATTCATGAAAGTGATCCACTCGACAAATACTGTAGAGCAGAGTGATACCCACTTGCCGTCTTTTTTTTTTATTTTTTTGTTTCTGTCATCATGTTTTGGAGCAGTAAAAGTGCTCTGATTTTCTGCTTAAATATCTTTAACGGTAGGAAAGGTATCTAGATGGTACTTTGGGGTGGGGGTGGGGTCAAAAGTAAAAAATTCCCAATAGTTCTCAAACGTGTCAAGAAAAACAACAACAAAATTAAGGAAAAAATGGAAATTTTTACGCGAAGCTAATTTTTGACAATATTGATTTTGTTTTTTGATGTAACACCAAAAATATTAACAGTGGAAATGAAATTTTCACAAAATATTTATATAAACATTTTCTATACATAATAAAATGTTCAATATATTTTGACTTTTTTAATTTCTTTATAAACATAATACATTTTTGGGCTTTTTTTTGTTATTGTGGATAAAAATTTTTTCAATCGGTAAAAAAAACTTAAAAATTTAGTACGTTTTTCATAACTTGTTGTAAGTAAAAATTAAAAAAAAATGTTTATCACTAATAGTTTTTTTATATACGTCTAAAGTTAATATTTCGACGACAAAATACGTAAAAATCACAATAATTTCTCAAGGAACAATTTTCTTATTTTGTTGTAATTCAAGAAAAAATAACCATAGACATTTGAAATTTTTATTAAATATTAAGATTATCATTTTCTGTACACTAAAAAATTTTTAAAATATTTTGACAGTTTTTGACCTAATTGTAGGCATAAGAAATTTTCGGTTTATTTAAATTAATTTTTGCAGAAAACATTCTATTTGAAAATGTGATTGAGTGTATAAAATATCATAAAATACTTTTAAAAGTTTCAAGCACCCATGAAAAATATTTTTAAATTACATCGAAATAACTAACATTGCTATTCTTTATTTAAATAATTAATTTTATCCAAATTTGAACTTAAAATGTCAAGCATTTTGATGAATTTCATTAAAATGTCTATAAAAATCAATTATGCAAATTTGTATTTTTTTGATTTTTTGGTTAGACTATTAAATACTAACGAAAAATTTATTTTTAATTTTTAATCGAAAGCTATAAAAAATGATAATTTTATATATTTTTAACTACAAAATAATTTACAAACATTCGAGACTGATGAATTTTAGTCAAAATTTGAACTTTAATGCTTATAAAAAAAGTATGTCTGTGTCTAAAATATTTTTAAAACTTCAGTTATAACAACTTATGAGAAACCTTGTATTAAATTGTCAAGCATTTTGATCAAAAGACATTTTTTATTGATATTTATAAAAAATAAATTTAAAAAACCCAAAAATTTCTCAAGTTTACAATCCGGTCAAAATATTTTTAAATTTTTTTATTGTATAGAAAATGATAATCTTAACATTTAATAAAAAATTCAAATGTTTACGGCTATTTCTTTTCGAATTACAACAAAATAAGAAAATCGTTCCCTGAAAAATCGGTAGTTTATGAGTGAGTATCTAAAGTCTAATTTCAAGTGCTCATAAAAAATTAGTTTGACTTTCCGATAAACTTTTTTTTTATGAAAGGTAGAAAAATGTATGGATAATTTTGTGTTAAAATTTCAATGCTTAGATTTAAACAGAAACATTTTTAAGAAATTCTAAATCAAATAAAACAACAAATTTTCGCGGTTTGTATATATTTTATTAAAATTTGAACACAACAACCAATAGTAACAACTTATATCTTCACAGATGTTACATGTAGAACTAAAATGTTAAATGGGTACTTTGCTCAAAACAGTCAATGTATCAACATATTTATCAATAGTTGGGTAGTCAAATGCAACTTATTGAAAGGTATAATATTCATTAAAATAAATATTTCAGCATATAAATAGAACATGTTTTACATCTATGGTTTAACTTATTGTTTGACATCTATAAAGTTAAAAACATATACGTTTTCATTTTTGTATTTTTTTACTTTTTAAATATTAATTTAAATTTTTTATTAATATTATTTTATTAATCATAAAAATGGAAATTATTAATTAATTAGGTACCTATATAATTTCAAGTCTATGTGATAAATTTTATTATTTTATAATAGTTTTAATTTATACAAGCTACAAGATACCTATCCTCTTAAATATTGTATTTCTAAAACATTATATTATAAATATACATTATACATAGTACATTAAATGTCACTATCACATATTCACGTAGAATTTCATTTCTATAGGTCCTTTTACCGTGGTGGTATATTGCAATTATATTATGTCATACTAATATACTATTATAACATCATCAAGTACTTAATAATGTATTATTTTCTTCTGCATACAAATTACAATTATAAATACACATTATTGTCCATACAATCTTCATTATTATTGCTGAAATCTTGTTGATTCTCTTGCCATTCGAGGACACCACTTAAAAGACGAATGTACCTGTATAATAACCGTGTACAGTATTATTAATAAATAAATACTATAAGATTAATAGAAGTATACATAAACAATATAATCTGATTTCTAACAAATGGATAGGTAGGTGCATCATAAATATATATGTTACAAATATTATAGCCTTATACTATATAGTACCTACCTATAAATTAATTAATTGGAAAAGTAGTAGCACTAATTCGAAATATAATGCAAATGTTCTTGTGCAGTTTTTTTAATATAATAAATGACTAGTAATCTCTGTTTTACTATTGTCTAAACATTTTTTTTAAAAAAATACATAAAATTCAAAAATAGTCGTTTTTTAGATTGATTCTAAAAAAATAAAATCGACATTTTGTCAAAAAATCACTTTTGTGTAAAAATTCCAGGTTTTCTTTAATTTTTTTTTTATTTTTCCCGACGCTTTTATAAACTATTATAAATTTTTAAAAATGAACTTAAAAGTGCCAACTATATTTACTTTTCCATCAGAAAAGATACTGATAAAGAAAATAAAATTGAAGCATTATTTCGAGTAGGCATTTATCATCGTGTCTCGTGTTTACAGACAAAAAATAAACTATTGTGAAATCAACACATAATATTCTTTGCTCTGTTCAGAATCTAAAATGTGTGAGTAATTCCCAGCGACAAGTTAATTTCGTAACAATTATAGGTCTAGAAAATTGGCTTGTGCATAGTTTAGCAGTTTATGATATATATATATATTAGATTAGCGGAGTATTGGACAACATTTTGCGGAGTATCTCTGTACCACTACTCCACTCATCAAAACTTAAAATGCTTATAATTAAGGAACTACTTGTCTTATCCGAAATTTTATCTTTATAAATTGAAATACTTCGAATAGTATTTTGCTGAGGAATATAAAATTAAAAATGTATGATAAAAAGTATAATACTTTTATACTTCTTGAAATAATGAGTATAGATACTTAAACAAATCATCCTGTATATACTAATTAAACTACCAATAAGATAATATATATTTATTTATACCAAATATCATCGTTATGTACCATTATATGATTTTACTGTTATCTAAACCGTCCCTTCTTCGTTTCAATTACAGTTTAAATTAATTTTTTCGATTTAATGTTTTACAATATAGAATTATATTCCTTTTGTTTTAAGTCCTGATTTGTATTTTGTGTAGGGTTAAGTCATTTATATATTGACTGATACACAAGCATGTTTCAACGGGTACATATATATTTGATATTGTCACTTTTATAATTTTATGTTCGTGAAAACATGCTAAAATGCTGAATATTGTAAATTTTTACTTTTATCGAAATCTTATTGTGCAAAAACAGCAAATATTATTAGACTAATTTCGTTAACAAACAACGCGTATAAACCATTATGAAACTAGTCTATACCTTTATTATATTGAATTAGAGTAAATTAAAAGAATTAAACATTTAATATGGTAAGTACCCAGATTTGTAAAGTATTTGAGTACAAGTATTTGAAAATTGATATTTAAATACCTTTTTTGAGTCTTAAATATTTTATTTTTTTCTGGTATATGAGTAGTATTTAATTACATATGGTATTGAATACTTTTATAGGTACTAATGTATCTTAAATATTTTTATATGTTATACTCGTGTTTTATATACATTTATTATTTTTTTAGAATTGTAAAAATGTTTATAGTCTTATAGACAATTTTTAAAATATTATTTTTATGACTTTTTGCAAGTTATTGTCAAATTATTACGAAATTAGATGTCCACATATCTCATAACTGATGCTACCATAATAAAATAAAAATAACAGCAATGACTGATAAACATTTTGAACATATCATGCTTTTGAAATGTAATAGCCATTTAGGAATATAAATTAAGTTAATATTATAAATAACATTTATTTTTAAGTATTTAAAATTATTTTGAAATACTTTTTTTAATGTATTTGAGTATTTACCAAATACATCGGATAAATAAATATTTAGGTATAATTTGAAATATTTTTTTCAATGATATTTTGTTTACTTACTCAAACATTTGTTAAAAGTTTTCTTTACAACCCTGTATATATACTTATTTATGAAATACAAATACTCGATTTTACCTAACTTAACCTGACTATTATAAATTGCATTAAAAAAAATCTATTTTGTTTATATTAAATTTACTTTTAATAGATAATTTGTTATAAATTATTTTATTTAATATAAAATGTAAAAATTAAAGTTTATATTTCTAAATGAAGCAACATTAATATTTGATAATAAGAAAATTATAGAAATATAGCAAACTGTTTGTGTCTACTAGACTATCTACGTATAGTAAGTGTGTAAATGTATAATTGTACTTTATACAATATGGAAATAATCTAGGTAATTAAAACTGATATATATGTACACTATATAGGTATAATAAAAGATATAAAGATCAATTTATAATTTATAACACATACTTGATAGCCATTCTTAAAATTTCATTCTTCGATAATTTCTTATCGTGCGGGTGAGTGGGTACCAATTTACGAAGTTCTGCAAAAGCACCGGTAACGTTATGTTGGCGCCAGCGTTCCCGAGAATTGGTTATAGTACACGGTTTTCGGGAATCTGGTACTGGGAACCGTCGGATTCCAGTCAATTGATTTACAGACAACGCGTCTTCGTCGCCGGACGTTAAGTCATCCGATGTTAAGTCACATTCCTCGTCTGATCCAAACAGCATAACGACCCGAGACGAAGACGAATCATCTCTCGTGTCATTCAATATTTGTTGGGTTTGTTGATTTTTCGGCATGATAAATTTGGCTTAAATAAACATACTAAAGTACAAAATTATGATTGAATATCAGTATGTTGCCATCAGTATATTTTTTATTATAAAATATAATAGTTACATTATTTTTAATTTTTATAGTAGTAAATGCAAAGTTCAACTTTTTAATGTTTATTGTAATATATTTGGCAGAAAATAAAGAAAGATTATTGTTTTTGGAATTCTGAATGAAATATATTTTTCGATGTATAGGTAATAATTAAGATTTATAAAACGTTTACTATACTAACCTATTATAAGATAAATGTTTTATTTTGATTTAGATATAATATGCTAATTTACTAAACCTAATTTTATTTTATAAATTAATAAAAATATATAATGAAACTTACCCAAATAAAAACATAACAATATAATAATATTTATTACACAATGCACTTCATTCTACAACGCACTTTAGGAAACAAGTATTAAGTATTTTGTCGAAGGGTGGAAATATTTCTTGGAAAAAATAGGGGATATAAGTTGTGAACGCCCTTTAATATTTCAATAACCAACCAGTGGCTAATACTAACCTCCCACCCTCAAAATACATACCACCCATTTTGTTCACCCAATACACAGCCATGTTACTTTAACAGTTAATAATAATAATATATTGAACTGTTTTTTTTGTTGCCATAATGGTAAGTATATATATTTATAAACTTATAATAAACCGTATTGTACTATTGGTATTTGTAAAAACATATATATGGGGTATGGAGGATATGGCTAGATAACATATTGTATAAATGTAAGAGCTTTAATCTTGGAAAATGAAAAATGTTTTCAATTTTTTATATATTATAGAAAATTTAAGACGAATATCAATTACCTTATATTCAATTATATAGGTATAGTGGCTATCAGCTTTCAGCTTTGTATAGGTATTATGTACAGATGATTGATTCATAAATCATACTCACCTTCGTTTTAAATTCTGAGTGGAGCAATAAATGTATTGATTTTACAATTATGTATGTCTATGTATACAAAAAGTAGTCGAAAAATTGATTCGATTTTCAACTTGAAAATGTTTTTTGGTAAAAAAAATTGGATCTAATTAGTGCTTTTAGAAGGTCAAAATTGAAAATTCACAACAGTTTTCAAAAAAGTTGGAAAATACAAAAAAAAAAAATTAGTAAAACTAGATTTTTTTTTTACCATCTCACCTAAATATTAATAAGCATAGATCGTATAGGCACAGCCTATTTCATTTTTGTATTAAGTCTATTGATCTATTTTTATTAGTAAAGGTATTTTAAATATTACTTTTAAGATTTTATACAATTTCAAAAATTGATTAGGTAGTTATAATAATATGTGATTCAATACTTTTTTTGTGTTAATTATAACTTATAAGTAGGTATAGCTGCATGTGCGAAAATTAAGGACATTGTAAAAATATTAACTTCCCTAATCTAATAACCTATAATTATTATTTTATATACTTGTGTTTTGTTAATTAATAATAGGAAATTCAATTATTTTAGAGTTACATTCTTAATGTAATATACTAATATATGACTATACAATAGCCTTCCTTTCGCCATAATTTACTAATAAAACAATGTTAAAAAAATGTTAAACATTTTAAAATAGTCAATATAGTTCCTATAAGGGATCTATAATACCTAACCTAATAAGTCTGTATAATTTACTTCAGAGTTAACATTTTATTTATTTAACACCAAACGACAATTCAAAGATACATTGTAGTCTTAAGTAAATTAACAAGTAATGATAGTGAAAAGAAGATTTTACAGCAGAAACAATAGGTGGAATATAGTCATACGAGGTATAGTATTATACCTCGTAGAATATAGTCATTACGATATCGTAAATGATAAAATTTAAAACTAAACAATAAACTATTATAAAGAGTAACATGTTAATGTGTAATAAAAAAGTAAACAAGACATTTAGTAAACATAATAACAAGAAAAAAATAATAAAAAATATCTAAATCATTTAGAGATCAAGGAGTTATTGAGTAGACGGAGTATTCTATGTAGAGGATGTTTGTGGGAGTAGTT
>JACXSJ010001533.1:0-18607 GCA_014851325.1 Pentalonia nigronervosa
ATATTATTTAGACCACCATCATCTTGTCCGATAATTAAAAGAACGACTAAAAAGTGGTGTAATGAAAGTTATATGATTAGAATACAGAAATTTGCAATGATAAACCCAAATCTCTAATTTTGAAATTCGAAAATCCATATTTCGGATTTTGAAATCCGATAATCCGAGTTTCGAATTCCAAAATCCGAAATCCGGATTTCATTCACATCACTACTATTTAGTATTTACGTTATTTTCGTAATCTACTAAAAAATGTCAGTTCTCTAAACTATTAAAATTTTACATGATTTTAATTCTTACTGTAAACATGGTTGTAGATAGAATCTAAATTGTAATCAGCTTTAACCAAACTTTGTGATAAACTGATAGCCACATAAATGATAACGAAGTAATGAATGTTTTAATTTTTTAATATCGCGAGTCGTAAATACTTAATAACCGAATGGTGATCAGATTAATTCATAATAGAAATAAAGAATTAATTTATTATTAAAATAATACAATTTCTTTGTATTCTTAAATTATAAATTAATACATCGTCGTGTTTGCTACTACAATAATAATCACAATGTTTAGGAGTGTACATACAGTCTATACTGGACTCAATAAGGTTAAAATTGTTTTATTTAGCGTTCCATTATTGCTTCAATCACATTTATTCAAAAATGATTAACAAAAAATAATATTTTTAGCTCCAGCATTTAAATTGTAATATACAAAATACGTTAACTATTGGTTGTGTGGGTCAAACACGATGTAGAAGTAACAAACATTACAAACCAGAGTTCAAAAAGTTGAGAAGCCAAAAAGTAACTACTTATTATATGTAAATAAGATTTAATACTTATTGAATATGTTAGTGAAATTTTAATTCAAATAGTAAAAATTATTTTGTTATGATTTGCATTACTATTAATATTTTATATCAGAAAATTTTACATATTCCATGTAGCTACAATATAAATACAAATTAAAACTCATGAAATATTATTGGGTTTTATAGGTTTTAAAAGTCGAATTACCCGATTATGAAAAGGATAAAATTGATTCTGAAGACTACAGTCCAGAAAAGTTACGTACTAGATATAAAGAAAAAGGTATACAGCCCACAAGACCGTGGATTGAACGTACCACATTTATTAGCAATACTGGCTCTATTATTGAACCTTATGTTCCACCAGAAGGAGATGGAAAAATTTCTCCAATTAGTACAGCTGTTAAGTCACAATTGCTTCATATTAATAATACCATAATAATATATTTATTATTTTATACAGGGAGCTAAACAAAAAATAGAATTATTGAAAAAGAAAAAAGAAACTTGGCAAGCTATTCGTAAAATAAGACAGAATGAGGAAGAATTTGAATTATATCCTGAATTTATAACAAAAGCACAAGATATTTATCTCAAAGCTCATACAACTTTGGTCAAGTCTGTATCAACTATTGATAATAGTATGATTAAAATTCATATTAAATTTGAATGTTTCTAATATTTATTTTTAGCAAAGACAAGCAAAATCTTCTTCAATATGTTACCGAAAAAGCCTATGTGGTAAGTAGAAAACATATTAATTGTAGTTATCAAACTTAAAACATATTGTTTGCATTAAAGGAAATGATACACAATATAGACAGTAAAACATTACGTTGGTCATTCATTAAATCGATTGAACCACCTCGTGTAGTTCATGCAAGAGTAACAGATATTATAACTCAGGACAATTTATTTGCACAGATAACTGTACGTTTTCACACAAAACAGGTAAATATTTAAAAATTTAATTATTTAAATTTATTACTTAGAAACCAACAAGCTTATGTTATTTGTTTTTTTTAGACATTATCAGTTTTTGATCGTTTTGGGCGCTTAATTTTTGGTAGTGATATAGTTGCCAAAGATGTCTTAGAATATGTAGTATTTGAAAAACACATTGTAAATCAATATGGAATGTGGCGGATACACGGAAAAATTATTCCTGATTGGATGCCCCCCAAAGAACCAGCTGCAATAACTAATATATTAAACATTGAAGCTGAAACAGAAACTGCCTTAGAAGCTCAGCCAGATGAAGCAAAATCTAAAATTGTGCTTCCAGATGCTTAATGATAGCTGATAAGCATCAAATGTAAAAATAACATAAATAAAGATATAGATACTTTAATACTTAGTATTTAAAATTATTCATACAAAACCACTTAGTAAAAATATAAAAATATATGATATACATAATATAAATACCCACTCCACAATAATACTGAATGTAAAAAAAAATACATTTATAATACTCTTAATATTTATGTAAAATACATTTCCTTTATGTTAATTAACATTAATATTAGCAAACTTAATATATAACTTCTTCAATACATTTAAACAAAACTGCTTGTTGGTTGATCTACATACACAGGTTTTTTAATTTTAGTGTCAACTATTTTTTTGATTTGATGATCATTAGTTAAGTTCTTAGGTTTAGGTGGCAAAGGAGGTGGAAGATGTCTTATAAATTTGGTGCGATCATCAGCTATTGGATTTGGCCTTTTAAATTCACCATCATTTAGAGATTTATAAAAGCAAGTTGACTCCTTGTTTCCACCATTACGTTCTGTTAACCTGATTGATTTACGATGTTTTTTGTTAGTATCTATGGTATTATTTTCTTTATTCTAAACATACAAAAAAAAAAAATAAAAAAATAATGGTTATTTATATTTAAAAAAAAACATTTAATCAAAATAAATACCTTTAAAAAGTCTGGCATTTCAAAGTTTATCTCTGTGCCTCGTTGATCTTCTAATCTACTTCTTTGAGCTCGCTTTAAGCCTTCGTATAATGCTAGAAATTGATAACTTAATAGTTAATATTATTCAAAGTATATTTAAAAATGTAAAAACAACAGTGCATTATTTAAGATTATCGGTTTTTTTCAAAATGACACCAATTAATCAACATTGATATTTTTTTCATTATTAATCTTTAATCAACAACAAGGGTTACATAACAACAATTAATAGTAAAGGTTTTAGAATTATAATATTGACATTTTTGAATTATTTATCGTAAGAAAAGTATGTAAAACAAAGAGCATTCAAGAACATATGGTTTACTCTCTACATATTGGTTAACACTATACCCATTCTATTTTTAATTTAATATAATCATAACAGTAAAACGGAAATACTTTCCTTTAAATGAATGATCCATTAACATATTCAAGTTATTTACATATATGAACACTTCATAAAATCTATTATTTACTAATATAAGATAAAATAAAATATTTTATAAATTTTGTTTCTTTAATAATTTGAGAAGTTATTAATACTAAAAAAGAACATTTAACAGTAAAAACTTCTCAAAAAAAAGAAATATACAGTACTAATGAGTAGTGGTTAGTATATATGACTAAATCAAAATATTTACAATACTGTAATCTCTGTTGAATATTTTGTTAGTTAAGATATTGAAACCAATGCATATATTTTAAAAAGGGATGGTATTAAAACAAAATATTCATAAAATAACTGGAGTAACAACTAGAAGAAGAGTATAGAGTTCTCCATTTACTCCTAGTCAATGTTTAATTAAATTTTCAACACCATAAAATACAACTAATTTCTAGTATACAATAGGTAATTAGAATAGAACATAATATTATAGCTGTAGAATACCATACTACAATTTTTTTTAGTTTATCGCACACAACATTAGTAATGTTTTTAAAATAACAAATACAAATTAAATTTCTATCTCTTAAACTCAACCAAGTATTATACTCATTGTTATATCACACTAGTAACTTTAATTGTATTATAATATATTCATTGTAAATTAAGCACATGCCTGTACTGTATGCTAAATAAATAAATAAAATCAATTTTAAAATAGAAATTTCCCCTACCTTAACAATATATAGTTATTATTAAACTATTAATAATTAAAATCAAATAATTACCATCACTTTCGGATTGTTTGTCATTTTGTATTTTTGTAATTGGTTTTAATTTAGCAATAAGTGGTGGAAGTTTACTCAGCGTTTGTTTTTTTTCAGTACTATTAATTTGTTGATCATGTATTGCAAATTGTGATTTACAAATCTTTTTAATTTTCTAAAAAAAGTTAATCAATTAATTAAGCATCATAAATAAATTGTATTAATAATATTCTTACTCTTTGTTTCTCATGAAATATTGAATCTCTTCTTAAAAATCTACTAATCAAGCTGGAAGATTGTTCTGATCCCCATTCCTCGGACTAAAATAAATAGAAGTATACAATTATGAATTAATTTGCTTTATATGTTCATATAAAATAGTTAAAATTTTAAATTTTAAATAACTTAATTTTTTTTATTGGCTATTAGATTTAAGTGTTCTTGTATTTTTTTAAACAACAAATCAGTATATATTAATATGTTAGATAAAAAATAACATTGATACATGTAAAACATTTATTTATTTATTTATTTATTTATTTAAAATAGTTGTTGAGTCCGGTTGCTTTAAGAAATGGAATGAAGTTGTCTGTTATATCAGGACCAAAACATAAAGATAATTAAAATCCATCATTACAATCAAAATATGTGGTAATTTAAGAAAAACTTAATAAAATATTTGTAAAAGGTTTATATTTTATAAAGATTATAAATTAATAACTATTTTTAACTATAGTATTAAGGTCACATTTCCATGAATAAATAAAAAATTGAAAATGTATATTATTTTTCAAAAGACATTTTCATATTGTACTTTAACCAATTAAAATCTTTAAAATTTTAAACTAACAAAAATACTAAAAAAAAAAAGGATATTTAGTGATTTTGTAGTTGCAAACGAAAAAAATATAATATTATTTAATTACATTTTAATTTAAGGTAGTATTTGGTACCTCATTCAAAGTAAGATATTCTACTTAAAAATAATAAAGTTAAATGTTCTTTATTAAAATAATTTATAGAAGTATGTAACACATGGTTACTAACTTTTATAGATCCTTGATCTGATGGAAGCTTATTCAAATCTGGATTTTTGTTTTGCAATAGGTCTTCAAATACTTGATTAGTTAATTCATCCAAGTTATCTGAATCTTGTCCATTTCTTAGACTAATACTTTGAGCAAATGATGTTGTACTACTGCGAGTTAAAACTTGAATTCGACGACTTTCTACTAGTGAAACGTCCATATCTGGATCAATAACTTCATTTTCACTTATCTGAAATAACAAATCATAAGTTAAACTTTTTAAATATATTTAAAAATGTTACTAATACTCACAGAACACAGTGTCACCAGTTCAGTTTTATAACCGTACGAGGATAATATGGGACCTATCTCTTGACCAATTGTTGAATCTATTTTACAATCAACATTTATAGTTTTTCTGTCAGGAAGGTCTAATCTAAACCATATTCTAGGTTCAACTTTAACATCTAAACCATCCAGAACACACGAACTGCCATTTACATCAATTATCTATAAAATAAGAAAATTATATTGTATTCAAAACAATACATTTTTATAATATAATTTTTTAAAAAAATTAATAATCATAGAGCAGACTATGCACAAAATTTCTCCAATTCTTTTAATATATTTAAAATTTATTAGCAAAATTATGAATCAATGTTAAAATAAAACTAATATTATCTAATTGATTATAAATAATAAATAGGAACTTAACTCTGTTAGTAGTAAATAATGATAAAATAAATAATAACAAATGCATTTTATAATACTGATGAGTATTTTTTTTTTTTACAGTCTGTTTAAAAATTAGTTTTTATGAAAACAGATGTTAAGTATTATTTTTACTATAGTATTGACCTAACCCTAATTAAAATTTTTAAAAATCAGAAAAAATTAAAAAGTTGTATTTAAATACAGAAATTGTTTTAATTCAGTAATCATGTAATTTAAAAATGAATCATACCTGTTCATTGTTAGATTGAATTTTGACTTTGAAGTGTTTATAAGGATAACCACGTTTATCAAATAATCTCTGAATTAGAACTTGAACAGTTATATCTGGAGTTACATGCAAAACTGTTGATGATTGATCAGGAAGTGTCACTCGACACAAACCAGATGTTAATGGAGGCTGCACAGTAGATTGACGTCTCCATGATAATAATGATTTTCGACGACTTCCAGTGTTAACATGGTATTCAATAGTACTTGTATTAGATGTTTCTTCAATATCATTAATCTAACAAATCAAAATCAAAAAAATAACATATGCATATTGTAAACCTATATAACTTAACACAAAACTGAATATACCTTTTTGTTAGAACATTCCAAAGATTTAAAAATAGTTGTATCTTGTTCACCAAATGGTAGATGGTCAGCTATCTGTTCCACTAAGCACATTTTATAAAGATCAGACTTCACAAAACGAGGATAACTATCAAACTTCATTAAATTAAACACTTGTTTTTGTGCCTAAAATAAATATATTTTACACATGATTTATTGTACTATCTAATTATATTATAAAAACAACAAAATAAGAGCAAACATGCCTGTAAAAAGAGATTAGGATCAGCTTCTTCAATTTGTTCAATTGAAAGATTTGAAGCTTTTGAGTCTACATTGACTGGTTCAATAGCATCACATGCTAAATGTTTAGCATATATATCTCGAGCAATTGCACATCTTAACTCTTGATCTATAGTAGAGTGATATCGTTCACATGCAGTCCAAAAGTACAAATTCTCTGCACTGAATTCTTTTTTTAAAAACTCCTATTTAAATAATTAAACATATATAAATTTAGTATTTTAAAAATATTCTACAAGTATAATTTACTTATTCTTCAAAAACCTAGGACCCTACTGAATAAGTTTTCTTGGGGGACCTATAAATTCATGAATTGCAAAAAAATATTTAAAATACATAGTAGGTACTAGGTATGTACAAATATAGAAAATTAATTAGAAATACAATTAATTTTTTTTTTAGTTTAACCTAACCAAACTTTCAAAAACATAATATTAAGATAGTAAAATGATAAGGAAAAATACAAAAAAAAATAACACATTTCTCTGAACAATAATCCCAATTTTTATATTTATCACTTCATCAAATTCGGTTAGGATTTTCACACCAAACTATTAAAAATTTGGTTTGATTTGATTATTTAAATTTAAGTTTGTGTTTAAACTGAATTGAACACACTAAGGAAATCAAAATTTGTACTTAGTAACATCATTAAAGCTAATAAATATAATATATAATGTAACATGAATATGTTAAGTAGGAGCCCATTATCTTCTTGAAGAACATATAAAAATTAAAAAAATTAAAAAAAACTTACTGCAAAGTTTTGAGAAGTTATTGGATCTTGCAAAACTCTCTCAAATGACAATGTCCAATCTTGAGCTTGACTGGTTTTTGAATTATTCTTAAAAATAAAATAGAAAAATTAATACAATTCACAGAAAAAATAAAAAAAAAATTATCATTCTCAGTTTATGTATTTTAGTAACAAACATAAAGAATTTATTATATCAATGTCAATTAAGTCTATTATATACTATTTTGTATACCTTTAGATCAGTGATTCCTAATGTGGGCACCATGCTTAAGGGCTATATATAATTTTATGGACGTTTTATATAATGGGGCGATTTTTGTGTCACTTATATTATTAAAGTTTATGACTTAAACATTATAATGAAATGTATAATTATTTTCAATAAAATAACTAAGTTAATTTAATTTTCAAATACTAAATTTAATAAAAATATATATTATGTAGTAATTAGAAATGTATAATGTAGATTTTAAGAATATATAAATATGTAATTACTAGACAGAAGCCTGATTAAGTATGTATAAAAATAAAACCATATATATTTTATATTAAGTTGGGTAAATTCATAGTTTAATAAAAACATTTTTTTTTTTATTTAATGGATAGCAGTGAGATTTTTGAAAATTTAAAAAAAAGACATTGAGTAACAAAAGATTAGGAAACACTGGTTTAGATGAATGAATTAATAAAAATTTAGAGTACATTTATAATTTTATGAATATTTTGTATTGTACATAATATAATATTTAGATAACTTTAGATAATAATAAACATTAAAATTACACAAGTATTACTAATAGTTTAAAATAATGACTCATTATGAAATGATAAAATTCTAGAGAACATCCTTACAAATTGATAAAATTGAATTTGCGTGCTATTTAAATAATAATTACCACAATTCAAATGTAACAACTAATCAGTAAAAAATATTTTTAATTAAAATATAATACAAATTTTGTAATATGTACCGTGGTTTTATTTTCAAAAGAATTTGTTCGCCTAAGAACACGCACAAAAGAACTGTTGGAAAATGTAATACAACTAATTTTACGAAAAGGAAGCATTTCCTTTATAGATAAAAAAATAAATGTACTAAAAATATTTAATGAAGTACATCTTCTAAGAATATAATGTGTTTACACCACACTAAACATAAGATTTTTATATAGTCTTATACTCATATATTATTTTGATTTTCAATTATGTATGTCAGACACATGTCACGGATATTCAAGTGACGTCATTACATACAGTAACCTACCTATCATCACATTTGAAATTGTAATTAGAATTACATATTATGAATACTAATGAACTCAACTCAAAACCATTTAATATGTTATAGGGAACCGTTATTAAAAACTTCATAAATCATAATATTGAATTTTGTATTGATAAACTATAAACTTATCATTCTATAAAAGTTATAAGTGTAGTATATATTTATTTATATTTCATATTTTTAATAATTAATAACATAAGCCACAAAAGTCTATTACTGAATTTTCAAGATGAAAATTTATATATTTTAAGTAAAATAATATTTAATAATTATAGTACACGTGTATTGATACTTATTTAAATACAAAAATATAATTTATTTTTAAACTTTTACAAGTTATACTAAAATATGGTGATAAAATTATGATAATATTAAATACATAGTACTACATGATGATCTCATAATTTAATGTAGCTTGAATTATGAAATCTATATAAACAAACACGGTTTTAATCATAAATAAATTAAAATTCGATTGACTCTTTGTATAAAATGTTTCAAATTAAAATGTTCATTTTACTCATTAGCGTTTAAAATTAAGTATATTATTGTAAACTCAAAAAAAATATTGATTTGAACACAATTTATTAGAAAACTATTTACTTTTCCATTAAATATAAATACTTTTAGTACTCTTACTTCTTACTTCATAATAAATAATAATTGTTAGCAACGAAATAAAATATTAACTTACACAAAATTCATTATTTTCTGGAATAAAATCTTCAGTTCCTTCTTTAATATTTTGTAAACTTCCCCATATGTTAACTATACAATCTTCATCATTAGTTTTAAAATCTTCCAAACTTTGAGTAACAAGGGGATATCTTAAACAATCAAATTCTGTATTTGATTTAGTTTTGATATCTGATAATAATATTTCTTGACTTCGATAACTGCTTCCTAAACTCATTCCTTCACATGAGTTATTTTCATATTGTACACTACTCTCGCTTTTTGATCTACGAGGTCCAGGTGATCTGCTTAAGATAGTATAATCTGGTCTTAATTGACTAAATACAAGATCAACTGAACTAGTACTTAAAGGTGAACGACTTCTAGGTCCACGTTCAACCACATTATCCTTAGGAGTAATTGAATCTGAACAATCAACGCAATGTGTAGCCATTTCACCAACCTTACAAAAAAATAAAACATTATGATTATAATTTATTAAGCTAAATAATTAATAAATAAATAATAATTACTTGTTGTATGTGTAAACATTGATTCTGTACATCAACCATTAATATTCTATCTGTTTGCATACCACAGTAATCCTTATATCCAATGCCTGAATCACTATTGCTGGTTGTTGTTGTCATGCTATCATGACTTGGATGTGGTGAATTGCCAACAACCGAAATACGATTAGCATCATTTTTATAATACTTTTCAATAGCAATTACAACTTGATCACAGTTTGGAGGGAATTGAGAACATACACCAGTGGAATCTCTGACACAAGTGATTTTAAAACTTTTAGCTTGTGCACAATGATCATCATGTGATACTGGGTCTATCGCAAATACATGACACGAGTTTGATGGTTCATCATCTATAGATGATATAGTGACTACACCAAAGTATTTGCTATTTTCATCAGAACTAGCAGCACAAAACATGACACGACTACCTGGATAGACAGCTAAAGTTACTCCTGCATTATTTTGTAGACAAAGACTGGATCCATATCCTGTCATCAATACAGCAGCATGAGAACGTTTTTCTGCCTTTAAACGTTTAATACAGCTTTTTACAACCTAATTCAAAACAGATTAGAACAATTATAAGTTATTTTACTACTAAAAATCCTTATCTATTATAGATAGTTAGTTAAAAACAATATGAGTATATTAGTTATAATAATAAGTATTATGATATGTTATCTATTATTTGTATAGGTATACACATTTTTTTTTTTTTTTTTAATGATGTTTAAAATCAAAAGCTAATTATGGTGAGTCAACAATTAAACACAAATGAAAAAATCATCAAAAATTATATTAAATTAAAATTTGAGATAAACAACACAAAATATTTTGACTAATTATTATAAAAATATTATTCAAATAGATATTTCAAATAAAAGTAATAAGTACATTAAACAAACACAAATATGTATTATTTTGTGTAAGTACCTACCTATACTATGAATTACAATTTTCTGAATTCAATTTTAAAATAGAAATTAGATAAAATTATTGTTTTACAAATTATGAATTAAAATAAGTAAATAATAAATACCTTAAATATAAATAATTAGTAAATTTAAAATTACTAACTTGTAGTCGAGACCCAGCAGGTATGCATGGCATTTCAATTGAACCTAAATATCTCACAACTATTTGAAAGTTATAAATGGTTACTGCTTCTTTATCATATATTGAACAATTATTATTATTACGATTACAAGGTTTAGATACATGAGCAAAGTCCATTCCATAATCAGCATCATTGTTTCTCATTTTATTTACATTGATAGGAGTTAAGGCTGGTCTAGATTTGTGAGGATATTTTGGTCGTTGTCTTCCTAATTCATTTTTAAATTCTTCATCAGAGCTATCAGAATAATAATTCTCAGCTATTTGTAATCGCAAAGCAGATTGACATCCACCAATTAATTGTACTACATCATCATGTAATAGTTTACTAACATTATGGTTGCTGACAGCTACCAAATAATCGCCTGCTCTAAGACCAGCCTGGTCGGCAGGACTACCAGGAACAATACAACTAAGTATGCATGGTTGCTGCCCAGATATAGTAAATCCAAATCCATTTTTGCCTCTATTCACTTCTACCATACGTACACCATAGTTGGGTCGTTTCTTACGTCTTCGTACAGGATGCATTGCAAGTAATTCACTTACATCCTTGAAGATTTCAATGCCCTTATTTGTAACTAAACTCAGTTTAATACTGTTTAAAACTGTCACGTCACGAACAAAAAATGAACACTTTCCAATAAAAACGATAGTTTGAAACTATAAGCTAAAAAGGTTACTAAAATTAATTTTCGAGACTAAAATACTTTCAATTCTCTAAAGATAAAGCCAATAGCAATTAAAATATTCACCATAAACAATAATTGCACTAGATTATATAGTGAATGGAATGTACATACAATACTACAATATTTGATAGAAATATTTTAATGATATCCATTATATTATGCCAACCATGAACTTTCGACAAAATAAACCAAGGTTCAATTATAAAACCGTTATAGTTACCACTGTGGTAATAATAAGATATATTTAATCATTTCAATTGTCTTATCATATTATCAATTTTTATTACTTGTTATCATTTATAGTATGTTTACTTGTTATAAAATTGTAGCATTTTTCAGATTTTAAATTTTTGAAAAACCAAAAATGTTTATAAAAATTAAATACAAAATATACATCAATATACATTCAAAAAAATAATTTCTTTTGTAATTGACCAATATTTCGTTTCAGTTTACCTCTTATCAATTATTTGTATTTGAGTTAAAAATTAAAATGACTAATATTAGTATTAAATGTCAAAAATGTCGATTTGAACTAGCATCAAGTGAGAGTTCATCTATACTTGATTGTCACGAAAAGCTAATTCAAAATACAGCTAGAGTTACATACAGTTGCAATGACAATGTAATAGAAAATAATTGGTACATATCGTCTACTACTTTACCTGAATGGATAAATTCATCAATTGAAGAAGTAAGAACATCAAATGAATTAATTGTTAAAATCATAATCACTTTTTTAATTTCATTGTGGTTTATACAGATGGATCTGTCTCCCCTCTTTCTGCTGGCTATGCCATCTATATTCCTGGCCTACAAGTCTCATTTACTAGTAACCTTCCTCCTACATATTGTTCCTTCACAGCTGAGTGCTATGCCATCACTGAAGCCTTAAAATTAATTCTAAATTTTTCCCCCAATAATTACTTAATTGTTTCTGATTCTATATTGTGCGTCCAAGCCTTAAATTCAAACCCATTTAACTCTCATCTATCCCCATTTATCTTTCGCATCAAGCCCCTCATTTTCACCTTAAATCAATTAAATTATAACATTCGCTTTCTTTGGGTTTCCAGTCATACAGGAGGTATACACGGTAATGAAGTTGCAGACTACCTGGCTAAATCTTCATCCAATCTCATCTCTCCTTCTTCTTCTCTATTTCCACATTCGAACTTCACCCCTCTGATAAAACAATACTCTATCAATATGTGGCTTTCTCTCTGGAACAATCTTCGCCTCAAGATATAAAAATATTACACCTAATATCCTTTAAAAAACCTGGTTTAATAACTTACATTTACATAGACCATATATTGTACAATTCAATAGGCTACGCATAGGACATCATCTTTTACCCAGCCACTCATTCAAACTTGGCCTAAACTATTCTCCATTCTGTACACTTCACCTGAATGATTGTATTTGTGACTTATCCCATATTTTAATTAACGCACTTAAAATTCTTAATATCTCTTTTAATATCTATTCCATACTTAACACAAAATCCTCAACTGCTATTAAAATTGTAATTTTTTTTAGACTGGATGCTTGCTTTGTCATATAATATTAAAATGTAATGTATTATGTTGTATTGTGTATAATCAGTAAAAGTTGAGCTATCATAGTTGTATACCGTAGTTAGCTAATATATATAAAATAAAAAAGATTAAATATTTAGAAAATCCATACAAATAATCAGTAAAACTTATATAAAAGAAATATGATAAGCTTACTATTAGTTAAATTTATTTTTGAAGTAATTATGTCGGGTACTTTATTTTTTTATAAAAATTGTAATAGGTTTTATTAAAATTCTTAAGCTATTTCATATTTGTCTGGTCATACCACTTATCGAAATTAATGTCCACTAAAAATTGTTTTATCTATTTCAGGATGATTGGCAAAAGGGTAAATTGAGTTGTCCAAACTGCAATTTAAGAGTTGGTTCTTTTGATTTTATTGGCGGTATGAAATGCCCATGTAAAAAATATATATTACCTCAAATTCATTTAGTTAAAAGTAAAGTAGATATTTACTTTCAATAAAAATTATGTATTATTTTCTATAAATGTTATGTTTGGTTTATTGATTTTTGTTGATACATAAAAATGTATTCTTATTCTAATATACAACAGCAACAATTAAAATGTTAATAAAATTAAATTTTATACCTACTTATGTAAAATTAGATTTCTACTCTAAATAAATTTGAATTTAGAGCAATTCAAATATTTTATTTTCTAGTTTAATATTATAGTATTATATTGTACCATAATTTTATAATACTTATGCTGAGTTGCATAAAATATCAATTAAATTCATCAAAATGTTATAGACATGCGCGTCCAACATCATCTTAGAACATATTTATAAAAAAAAATATTTTTATAATTAGCAATTTTTGACTATAATTTTGTTAAGACTGAATTTTTAACTTTAGTTTTAGTCATGAACTAAGATAATATAGACTGGAGACAGTGGCTAAATTGTGTGCCGAAAATGTCATGCTAAATATTATGATGACCAGTGAGGGAATTTATGCGATTAGAACCCTATTTAATTTGCCTATATTCATTTCTTCTTAATTCAAAGTTTTAGTCTATCACCTTCAAATTGGCCCAGGGACTCCCCTCTACATTTTTGTATGGTATCATTGTAGTATTATTTCTTCCCTCTAAAAACTGAAAAAATGTAGTGATTATTTAATCTCAATCAATAATTCAAACTATGGTATTTTAATGCTTAATATTACCAAATATTGGTAGGTGTTGTTTAGTCATCGTCGAGCAAAGGTAAGTCTTAAGATGTTTTAAATATGGTAAAACGTTTCTCTATAGTTATACTGTATATACTATTTAGTGTCAATAGGTATAAGCATACATTTATTTTAACTCAAGGACCAATAAATTATATATATAGTAATAATAATATACTACATTAATATATGATAATAATAGAAATATTTAAAAAATAATAATCACTTTTATGGTTCAATGCAGCAATGCAGGTATATCAAAATATAATATTGTCAACCCGTAGAAATCGAATGAAAATGTATCCATAATTTATGCTTAAAATAAACCATTACATATAGTATAGTATACTATTAGTGTTAGTGCTCTACTATTTATAATTAATAATTATATCTTTCATAAGAGAAACAAATATATACCATGCCATCATATAGGTATATTAAGAGAGGCCTGTATAGTTTGAAAATTATTATTATACAAATTTGTTCAAATAAAATTGTATTTATGTCAAAAATCAAAATAAGGGTCACATAATAAATAGAAAAAAACTGGATCAGGTGACCTCACATGGGTCTGTCTTTGGCTATGTTGTTGTTACTACAGTGGCTATATAATAATATAATTTGTTTTTTTATTAGGTTTTACCTATTGATTTTATAATGATGTGTTTGTTTATTTTTTCGTATCTGAAAATGATAAGTAGTCAAAACATTGGTTTGATTTTCAACTTCAATAACTTTTTTATTACCAAAGCAAATTTAGTGTATTATAATTCAAATTAGGCGCCCGGCTCCGCGCAGTGTTACCGGGCGTCTGGTTACTCCGATATATCTCACTATCTCAGATTCTTATAATCCGTTGCACGATTAAATAATAAATTTGATAATATCTTAAATTTGTTGTACCAATGTGCTTATAATTTAAATCGTGGTCTGTTGTCCGTGCAAGAATTTAAGAATATTGGTTCGTATTACTGTTACCGTACTGTTCACCTTAAGACCGTTATCTTTACCTGTCGGCTGTCCTACTCATCTCGTCTGTCTTCATTCTTCGTTTCTTGTACTCTCGTCCTGTATGGTCTTGTAGTGTGTTGTGTGTAGTTAGTTCATGAATTTACGTCAGACAATTTAACATAATATTGTGACTTTGTCAGAAACATGTTGTCAACAGCCAGTTCATTTGAAAGCTCTCACAGGGCACATATTCTCACGTCAGATATTGATTATTACAATAAATATATTTGTACCGGCTCTGCTGATGGTGTTATTCAAATCGTCGATAGTGACAAACAAGACTTTCGTTCAGCGATACAATTACAAGAACATGTTGGTCCCGTATTTCAAGTAATGTTTTCACATGCAAAATTTGGATTTTTAGCTTCGTGTGGATTAGATTGTAAATTAATTGTACGTAAAACTAATGACGATGGTGAGTGGAAGATTGTTTATCAATATGAAGGACACAAATCATCAACAACTTCTATAGACTGGGCACCATATAAATCTGGAGCAATCATAGCTTGTTCGAGTGTTGATGGTACTATTTCAATACATACTCTCAATAGTAATGAATTATCAGTATCGAAGATTCCTAATGCTCATTTAAATGGTGTTAACTGCATCAGTTGGTCAAATCAATTATTAAACAATAATTTGCTATTAGTTAGCGGAGGAAATGATAATAAGATCAAAATATGGGAAGGTCAAGTAGGTATGTGGAACGTTATATATGAATCAGACAATCAATTATCTACTATCAAAGACGTAAGTTGGAATCCAACTCCTGGTCTGTACAAACATATATTTGCTAGCTGTGCCTCAAATGGTAGAGTATTTGTATGGGGAAGTGATGATTGCTGTGATTGGGTACAAACAGAGATTGGCCCCGAAAACAAGCAAAAACAAAAAGTTAGTTTTTCTCGTTTTGGAACTGTGTTATCTGTTGCAATGAACAATTATGCTGTACAACTTTGGAAACAGATTGATAAACAAACCTGGATATGCATAGACAGGAGTATTGCAGACAGAAAAATGTTGAATCGACAAAACAAAAATGTTAATCAAGATATATTTGCTGCTATTGTTTAGTAAATAGTATTTTCAATACATTAATTTTTATTTGAAAATTTATGCAATTCCAACATAATTCTTGACCTAATGAATTATGACTGCTATTTTTGTTTAATTAATAAAAAATTGTAATTTTATATTGAGTATGAAAATCATATTGAACAAAATGTATATAGGTATTTTATAAATTCATGAATTAAAATATAATGTTTCTTTTTGAAAAACTGTTTATTTTTATCTCAACAAAGCTCATACATATAAGAAATAATATACAACGTATCCAATATTGAAATAAATTTCTTAAAAAGCACAACTTTTAAAATTAAACTTGTTATATTTACATTTTTAACATGGAAATTAAAATAATTATTATAATATATGACGTAAACAATCAATATTAAGGTATTTAATTTATTTTAAATGTTCAAACTTGTTTTTATAAATAAAACAGTATCATAAATTCTTATGCTGAGTTACATAAACAATCACTGAATCATTAATCATTTAATGAATAAATAGTACTTATGATTTAATAACCCACATTTTGATAATTACATTTTAGTGAATTATTAAATGATTAAAATAAATCAATTTAGTATACAATCCAGAAAAGCCATAACTATGGAGCTCCTGACAGTGCTATATTAAGATGTTAAGCACACATATTTTTCCTACTCAAACCCCTTCCCCACAATACTAAAAAAAAAATACTATAAATTAACTTGTGGTGAATAAAGGTACTTTGTCTCTTTGCTCCTAGGACAAAATATTGGTGTTAGGCGAGGGGTTTAGCACATATAAACAAGGTGATTTTTTAAATATGCACCCTCTCATTTTTCCTGTCATAATACAATAATTCAAATTCCTAATTGTTTTGTACTATAGAGCGTCTCGTGGTTACACGAACTTCTATTTTTTTCAACGAAAACCCCCATTTTTTACATCACATTATTTAGTGGATAATTTTCTTGAAAATATTAATGTATGATGTATCTAAATTAAATTTCAAATGAGTAGGTAGTTTCTGAGTTAATAAAATGTTTATACTAGGGATAATAATCCTTAAAAATGATTTTACAAAAATATAAACTATTTAGAAGATTAGATATTGTATTTATTATACATAGACCATTTTTACAAATACTTATATTGATAGATCAAAACTAATTACTAACATTCTTAAATCATCTAAGTCCCCATACCTACTTAATCAATTACAATAGATATTAGATATATTATCCTTAATACACCAAAGTTATTTAACTAAAAAACTACTCCTTTAAATTTTAAGTTAGATAGGTACATCAAAATTTTCAACAAAAAATATATGCTGAATAATTTAAAGTGAAAAAGTTCCTATTTGAAAAAAGAAGTTTGTATTGTCACAAGATCATTCTTAAGCGATACAAAAATAAGAATAAAAGATACAAGAATTCATAAATATGGCCTTTAAATGAAATTAAAAACTTCAAAAATTAGAATTTGAATATATGCATATGCTGTCAATATGCAAATTGATTTTTTCATTTAGAAAACAATTAATAATTTTGAATTGCGTATGTACATGTACATGGACAAAAAACCAAGTAGTGTAAATTTTTTATCTTTAGAATATAGAGAGAATGAATGACACTTTTGTAAACATTTTGTTACCTACTCGGAAATAGAGCCACATAAAAAAAAGTACACATCATCACATTATTGTAAAACCAAAATATACATTATCAATTAGCTTAAAATTTATAATTGCAGATATTTTAATAAAAACTTTAAAAAAATATTTGTATTGTGCAATTATATTAATATTTTTTTCTTGAGTTTTATCATAGTTTATGAGTAGATTTTGAAAGGTATTAATATGGTGCATATCAATATAATATGTAAATAAATATTTAAGTATATATTAAATTTATATATATAATACATAATGTTTAATATATTATATTTACACAAGTGTTCAGTATGATAAACTTTTTTTTTTTTTATTAAAATAGAAAAAAAATATACAATCTGTATAACATAATACAATAAGTAATTTATATAACATTTTTTACCAGACTGGACAGCTTGTAGGAAGGGAGAGTCCATTGACACAACTTCCAATATGAACTTTATTTAAATTAAATTTTATTGTATATAATAAATGTATTTATAATAAAAAAAAA
>JACXSJ010001533.1:18707-85718 GCA_014851325.1 Pentalonia nigronervosa
ACATTTTTGTGGAGCCCCATAATTGGATGCCATACGTCATTGCCGGGCGAATCAATTGTTTATAAATTAACATTTTGTTTTCAAGTGAGATTTTAGAGCGGAGTAGTTGTCTTAGCTTGTGCAGACGGAGATTTAAGGATTTTCGTTTTAATTTTATATGCGTTGCCCAGGTAAGTCTTTTATCTAGATGGAGACCGAGATACTTGACTGAAGTACCCATAGGGATTATTTTGTCATTGAGATAAACGGGGGGAATATTTTTTGGGCTGAGGGTAAAGGTAATATGAGTGGATTTGCTTTCGTTTATTTTTATTCTCCATAAGTTAAACCAGTTTTGTATGATAAACTTATAACATTAAATATAAAAACAATACATTTTTAACTTTTTTTGTAACGAATATATATATGATGTTTTCCCAATCTATCTCTTTTAAAATATTATTTTCAATACATAAAACAGAAAATTCTCAATATTTGTAAATGTATACTTACTAATGTAATTGTATGTTAAAATATTTAATAATGATGATTTTTCTTAACATCAAAATTACATATTTTATCTCTAAACAGTCTAAACTGAGTAACTTCTTCAATTAAATCCTGAGAATACCTATAATTTAATAGATTAATTTAATTCATTTTCTGCACGGTGTCTAATGGTTTTAACATTTTCTAAGTTTTCTAGTTAAAAAAGAATCTGAAATCTTGATTTATATTAGATTACGACATTTTCTGAAAATTTAAATCACTAATTAAATTGATAATTCACCATGAATGTGAAAATAAGACATTACACCTTATCTTCACGAATTCACCTTAATACGGGTACCGGGGAAGGTATGATATTAAGGAGAACTGTTTATAGTTAATAGTGGTAATCTTAATGTCTTATTCTTAATATAACTACATAAGCCGTATAATAATATCCTCATTCGTCGATTCCAACTTATTTAGAATTCTGTATAGTTAAAAGTTTTATTATTATTAAAAATAAATTTCAAAAATACTTTAACATTTTTTATAAAATTTTAAATCTTTGATAGAATAATAAATGTATTGTTATATTCTCTGGTATTACGAAAAATTAAAAATTATTATGAACTATGAGGTATCTGTACAAATGCCGCCTATTAAGAGTTAAAATTTAGCCATCGGTAGAAGCAGCGGCGGTACTGAAGCAGACAAATGCTCCATATACCTCTCGTGAAACACGTTTCTGCCCCCCCATGACATTTTTTAAGTATTGACTATTATTTTGTATTATGAATTATTTCATATTTTGTACATGATTTTAATTTTTCTAGAATCTATATTAAAAAAATGTTGGAGCACAGTCCACCGAATAGATGAAAATATAATCTAGATTATTGTTTATATCATGGGCATAGCAACCTGTTAAAACAATATTATCATTTCACTATCTAGAATAATACAGTCAAGGCTCAAAAGAAATTGCCCTGATTTAATCAAATAATAATAATAATAATTCCATAGTCAGGTGATGCTGTTGAGTTTAGGAAAATTTAATTCAGTATATTACACACATTGAATCCTCGACAAAAAGTCCAAACATACAAAACATTCTATTCACAAAATTACAATTTACAAAATGTAATTAATTTTCTTATATATTTGATTACTATGCTTTATTATACCTACAGTTTATGAATATTATTAAAATATATTTGTACTTTACAATCGTAATTTTATAAGTATAAGAAATAATTATCAAATCAATTATTAAATAATAAAATAAATATTTATTTTAATAAATAATAATTTATATTTTCGAATATTTAATCTGACAATGAAAATGAGCTCGGAATTTTTGTTCAATTGTAAAAAAATGAATCCGTACCTTTTGTTTGATTTTTTTCAAAATGGACTTTTTGACCGATTACCATACACGTGTTATATGTTGTTGTTTATGAATAACTAAATATATTATGTAAATGTCAGCGTTTAAAAATTTCTCTCACGTTTAACACAAATTTAACAAATTAACTCGATGTGCGTTTAACTTTCGGTTTAAACGTACAACTGACTAGTGACTACTGAAATTTAGTATGAAACACCCGTCAATGAATAATGTACTAGTATCATATAGAACATGTTATGAGTAACGACTGGATTTATATGCATTTTAAATTATAAAATATGCAAAATAATTTTTGATTATTACAACTATTTATTTATTGAAAAGTTATAAAATAATGAAGAAATGATTATTTCAATAATCTACAAAATTATATACAATATATTGTTTGATTGTGATGAAGAAAAAAAAATACAATTTATATGTTATTGGATTAACAATAAGTTACGATATGTTCCATATTTGTCTCTGTTAAATTATAACGATAGATTGTAATAAGAATGTGTTTGTACGCAGAAAAACTTCGTTCCACGCGTAAACATTTGTTATGGTTGCATATTTAAAACTCGATAACATTTCTAAGGAAAAATTTTGGATAGAAGAACTCTTGAAGTCAAAGTTCTCACCTTGGTGTATTTTAGAAATTTCTTTTAAAATTAGCACACCTTTGTTTTTATTAATAATTTCAGAATATATTTTTTTTAATTAATACACTATTTTCATTTTCAGAAAAATTATTTAAAGAATTTGTAACTTGTTCAAAAATTTCTAAAGCATCTATAAGTAGTAAACCTGAAGTCTCGAGTTTTTTAACACTTTTAACAATAATCCAAAATTTTTGTGTTGTGGAATACATTTATAATAATAATTATATAACAAAATTAAAACATATGCATAGGTAATATGCAAAACATGTTTTTTTACAGAAAATATGTACTTGCACTAAAAATATACAAAAATATGCAAAATAAAAAAATTTGCAATTTTAATTACCTATTTAAAGTATTTAAGTATGATCGACAAAAATCCATTTACTGTATGCAATTGCTTATAAAAAACGTCGAACATGCATTATATGCAATATCCTGTCTTTAGTTATGAGAGCGTGAGTTCATGTTCCACGGTCTTAGATGATCTCAAGATCTGATGAAATTAAAATGATTAATCTATTTCGAGGAAATACCACACACGTCCGCCCACCAATCACGTGTTTTGAAGAGTTCTCAATATTTTATGATTTGTCAACGGACACTGGAGTAAGGTAAATACTAGAAACGGTTTATAGTTTGTAGTAGTTTTTTAGTTAGTATCCGTCACATGACTAGTTACTTACAGACTTCGACGATGTAACAAACTATAGAACTATACAATTTTCAAAATAAAAAAAAAAAATCGGCACTTGGGAATCACTACCGCTCTGCTGTAATTTGTATTCAATGGTATGTCATTGTATACGAAAAACGACTCTAAGCGAAAACTGTCTGTCAGCCTACATAACTAAGTGTTTAAGTTTTAAGATATTATTGCTATTAAAATAATTCATTTTACTATTTATAATACAGTAGGTTGAATTAATTTTTGTAGAAACATCGCATTTGAAAATTTAATTGAATGTATAAAATATAATAATATACTTTAAACGTTTCAAGCACTCACAAAAAATACTTTTAAATTACATCGTTATTCTTCATTTAAATATCTAATTTCGTCTAAATATGAACTTAAAATGTCTATAAAAAATAATTTTTTTAATAAATTTTTTTGATTTTTTGGTTACATTATTAAATACTTATGAAAAACCTTGTTTTAAATTTTCAATCTTTAACTTTAAAAACTGATCATTTTATATATTTTTTAATACTAAATAATTTGCAAACAATTGAGATTTTAATGAATTTGGTCAAAATTTGAACTTTAAATGCTTTTAAAAAAAATGTGCATTTGTATCTTAAATATTTTTAGAACTGCATTTAGAACAACTTATGAAAAACCATGTTTTTAATTTTTAAACATAAGTTTTAAAATTGAACATTTTATAAAATTTTAATCACAAAACAATTTGAAAATGTTCAATATTTTGATGTCTAATTTTAACTTTTGAATTTTCAAATCTTAGATTTAATTAGAAAAATTTTTATGAATTTCCTAATTAAAAAAAGACACATTTTTGTGATTTTTACGTATTTTATTGAAATTTTAATTTTAGACGCTTATGAAAAACTATTGGCCTTTTTTCAATTTTCACTTACAACTTATAAAGAACCTTGTATTAAATTTTCGAATTTTTTAACCGATTGAAAACATTTTTATCATTTAATCATCATCATTATCATTATTTAATATTAATCTACTGTCGTTAATTTACGACATGGTTATCCATGTGATTCCAGTGATATTTTTGAAAACAAAGTGATTCCTATTATTATAATTGAGTTACTTTTTGAACTCAAAAGTAAATTGTAACTTGCCGAATAAAAAAAAAAGTAATTTCACCAACACTGCAGACTTGGCACCATAGGTGCAACTATACAGGGATGCTGGGGGGTGCTTGAGCACCCTCAGGCTCTAATCAAGCACTGCCTGGCCCATGTTATAAAACACCAAAAATACTATGAAAAAGTAGCGGTATCTTTTTTACGTAGGATTTTTTTTATTTTATGTTTTTATGAAAAAAATAAAATCAAAATGGTCGGTCTAGTTGCGCCAATGCCTGGCATTCGGTAGTGCGTGTTTATACGTAGAGACGAAACCGTAAAACCAATATCAAACCTATTGTTATATTCATCGTCCGAAATACAAATTAAATTATTTTGACGAAAGCAGGATTTCGAGTATCTCTCGGAAATCAATTGGTAAAACTGATCATTACGATTTTACGACTTGTGAGAAAAACGGCGAACAGTCGATTTATAAATCGTAAAATATTATGAATATATACGTCGGCGGCGTCTCATTACGTCTTAGTCCGTATAGATTACCGCAGAATTTACTTTACCGGGTACTACTGTTGTACCAAGTACTTGTCGAATCAAGATAGCGGATACTGCAACCACTGCATGACGCCGTATAACGGACAGAGCTATTTCTGTGGTGAACGTCAAACGCCGAGTCCGACACGATAACGCGCCTCGAACGCGGACACCAACGCCACTTAGGCGTCCACCGTCCTCACGTGTCTGTCGCCGACCGCCGTCCACCTCGCAGTGTCCACACGACTACGCTGCGCGGTTCTTCTCCGTACTGTCGTCACCGTCGACGGACGTGTCTCGTCTCGAACAAAGGCGTCGTCGCGCGGTATTCAGTATTTTTCCACCATTTCAACCAGCCTCGTCGTGTCCACCGGTTATCGGCGATATTCGTAATATTATTATTATAATTAAATATCGCTGGGCGTTGGGACATTTGACGATTCCGTCAGTTCGTGTGCTGTGGGTTTAGTGCACACGTCGTTTCTCGGACGTCGTCAACGACATACAAATTTTGTTTTTGTGAGTGAGTCGCATAACATTTATATAATAACATTATCATGTGTTTTCCGTGACGATTTAGAGCTAAACGTCATTTTATATTTACCGAATTATAGAAAATGTATGCAAATTACAAACAGTTCGACAGGGACGGAAGGAAGAAGAATTTAAGAGAAGGACTACCAGCCTACGCTTATTCAAGGTACTTGCAATATATATCTATTTATTTGATTTTATTTTGCTCAGTAGGTACCTAAAAAAATACTAAAACAACTCACTTACCAGCTTTTGCTTGGATACTTTAGATGCACTTTAATTTCTTTATGCAATTTAAGAACGTGTGAAATACCTAATTGAGAACTGTTTTTTTATTTTAAAAAAAATAAAATAAGATATTTCTAGCCGCTGGCCATTTACGGATATTGTACAGTTTGACAGTGTTCACACGATTATAAATAAATTTACAAAATTCTATATACAGTGAACAGTGATAGGTTAATGTCTCAAAAGTTAATGACAGTATTTAAGTAATTAAGAACTATTAGGTACCTACTTATAATGTTCAGATTTATATTCTCATCTTATTTATGATACAATTTTCTACCTATTTAATATGGAGTAAATGTAGACGATTCAATTTTTAATGTTTTTCTAATTAGTAAGCAGCACTGAATAGGCAAGATATTGGCCCAGCAAGTTTTTGAATTCCTAATGTTTGATTACAATTACAACTGGTGCAAGTTAATAATTTGATTTAATTATATTTTCTACTAACGGTTGTACTAATTTCTCATTACCATATAAAAATAAAATTACGACCAAACACTCATAACCGGCCCACTAAGGTTTTCTTGGGAGCTCGCCTGGTAGTAAATAATAATAATGTTGAATATTTTGAAGTATATATTTTCACAGAATATAATAATTTTATTTTTTTGTAATTATATTAGTTAGGTACGTAATATCTTATGGAAATATATAAACATAGTAGCCACTCAACTATTTCAATTTTTTCATTAGGTATAGGTTGCTACATTAATTAATTTAAAAAACAAATGGAAACTTAGAAATAATAATAGGTATATTACTTTAATTTAAAAGAAAAAAAATGTATAAATGGTAAGACAGTTAAAAATTTTATTAGTTCAGCACTAACACACCTATTTATAAATTAATATTTCTCTCTTTTTTTTGTCCGCTATAGACTCAAAAAATTACTTAACCATTTTCAATAAAAAATATATCAATATATTCTTCAATACTTGGAAAGGGTTTGCAATTTCACATGTCTACACCTATAGGCTATAGAGTAATTCCACATAAATTTTGTTTCAGCTTATGAAAATTGAATATTTTTTTGTTTATATTTAGGGTTGCCATTGGTTACAGATAATTAAATAATAAGATATTATGATAGGATATAGTTTTCTGTATTGTATTATATTTTGTCATTTAGCCTATTAGGCGAATAGCTATTTTAAATTATTATAAATGTATACCAAACATGCTCATTGCCATTTTTCATTTAAATTTTGATTTTTAAAACTTCAAAATATACATTAATGCAATATTTTCTAATTCTTGAGATTTTTTTGTACTACTTGTCTACTTGAAAAAGTATCCTATAGCGATACAAACTTCTGTTTTTTAAATAAAAACATCCCCCTCTTTTACTGTAATTTATATTGAATAACTTTTTTGAAATGTTTGTTATAGATACTCAATTCAAAATTTGAAAGAGTAATTTTACAGTTATTAAATTATTTATACTAAAGATAATAATCCTTAAAAATGGTATTACAAAAATATAAAATATAATGTTATATTGGATCTAGTGTTTATTATACTTTGACCATTTTTACTAATTATAAATGTTGATAGATTTATATTAACTATTAAAATTTTCAAGTTATCATAGCCCATTTCAAAACCCATTATAATAGATCTATTATCCTTAATACACAAAGTTAAATAACTGAAAAACTACTAGTTCAATTTTTAATTTTGATTAGTCAACGCTTTCAAAATAACTATCCACTAAATAATTAAGAGTAGAAAAAAGGATGGTTCTCATTTAAAAAACAGAAGTTGTATCACACCAGGACAAGTTACTAGATTAGTATACTTAATGAATCACATTGTATATAAGAGTGTATAGTTGAGGTTTATATGCTAAAAAATTCTCGACCGATTTTGACAAAAAACAATTGAAGCAAAACAGAAATAATAAATTACAATAGTTTTCAAAAAATTGCTGTTAAGTTTGAAAATATTTGTTTAATTGGAAGTTTATGCTTTTTAGAGAAATGATAGCAAGTTAACAATAATTAAAATAAGTTTATTTATATTAATGTTCCATTTACATATCAATTTGCATGTAAACTATCCGTGGATAAAACCCAGGATAAAATTGTTTGTACTTTTAATCTAAATAATATAATATTATAAATTCTTGCGTTTAATTTTTTTTTCTTAATTTAATATTTTATTTTTAATTTAATTATTTTATGTCCTTAATATTTAGAGGAGTTGAGTTACGTAGTGATAAAAATCCTTGTTTGTATATGCAATCTGAAGTGTATGATCCTAGAAGAAATGTTCTTAACATTAGCTATCCTATAAATAGTAAGTGACAAAAAAAATATTTATATCTATAAAATTAAAATCAATCAATTTTGTATAATCTAAATATTTTTCAAAAAGTCCACACAACATTTTAGAAATGTACAATTTTGCAAATTCAAAGTTCCTAGTTTAAAAATTAAATTAACATTATTAACATGTAGTAATCATTCATTTATGTTCTTTTTATCTTAGGAAATTATATTATATTTCACAATTTAGTTTTTCCATTAAAAATGTTAAAATTATTCTAAATTTATGAATTTATACTTAATTTTTGTAATTTTTAAAAATTAATTTTACTTAATTTAATTTTTTAAAAAAACATATCATTATATTTTTATTAAGATATCATTTATTTTGTAAACTAAAGTTAATTACTGTTTTTTAGTTCCTGAATTTGAATTACCAAATGAAGAACAAATATCTTACTACGAGCAATTAATGATGATGAGCAATGAAACTATTGTATTAAGTAATTTCTTAGATAAGCAAGAAACTCTGGTAAATCTATTTATTTTTTCTATCAAGCTTTATACTTAATCCTATACCACCAATCAAGGTGACTTGAAACAATTTCGATTTTCTTTTTGGTATTCCGAGCTTAAAAATAATTGCACAGGGCTACAAAAATTACACATATTGTCGCATATGCCGCATGATCATTATAAGCCTTTTCATTAAGTTTAGTGATCAAAACTGGCTTTAAAAATAAATATAACTTGTGTGTTACAAGTCATCTCAATTTTTGGGTGGTTTGTAACAGCTATAAAAATTTATCTTTAAAATATTACCAAATACAATATGTAATTATAAAAAAAAAAAAGGTTGCTTTACCTTTATAACAATGCTATAAAATTGGATAAATATATTTTTATATTTTTAATTCTTCTTTTGAAGTATCTCTTAATATATAAAAAATATACAAACCTTTAAATTCGAACTGTATCACAAAGATCTAAAGCACTTTTGAAAACAATAATAAAATCACTCTTATTGTAAGAAATGGCGTAGTTAAAAATAGCATTGTCACAAAAATGATAAATATATTTTTAATGTAGGTAGAATTAAATTATATTAAATACCTTGATAGATACCCTAATATGTTTAAACAAAAACTAAATTGGTTCATCTCACTTCCTAGTTCCAAATTGCCTCAATTGATGGTATATTATAATTATTTGTTAAAAAACATTCATTATTTCAAATTTAGATTATAACTGTCTTATATGTTAAAACATTAGAATAAGTCATTATCTATCTTACTATACTTATAATATAAGCTTATTGATCATTTCATTAATATAATTAAAAGAATTATAGCAATAATTAGTAGTTTAAAATCAATAAGTTTATAAATACAGTGAAATCTACTTATAAGGAACACTTACAGGACCATTAAAAGTGTCAGTTATAGACAGATTAGACAGATATACATTATAGAAAGGTTTCTGGAATAAATTAGTATACAAAAAATATATATATATATATATTAACTAGAGTCTTTATAGTTAATAACTTGCACTCTTTCCATTAATATTAAGCTAAATGATTTATGCAGTATGGAAGGAAGAATTGCAAAAAAAAAAAATTAAAACTAACAGAAAATATGTACAGCGCACAATATTGAAGTGATATCAAATAAGCATTAAATACACTCTTAACATTTTATATATGTTTCTGGTTATTTTATTCACACAATTAACTTTATCTTTATTGCTGGCAATATAGAATATGTAATCTATCATAATTGGTATTTGAAATAGACCAACGACGCTATTGTGTGTAGTATGTATGAATAAGTTTGCAATATGTATACATAATGTATACAGTATATATATATATAATTTTGAACTAAGATAGTTGTCAGTTATAAAAAATATTACTCTCCGCGTCTGTTATAGACAGGTCTAAATGCATTGAAATACCTATCTTTTTGCCGGGACCTTATTATTTTGTATGTTAAGAGACAAGTTTCACTGTATAACTAAAATTTTTTTTTTTTTTGTATAACTAAAAAATTGTAATAATGAAATAATTCAAATTATAAAAAAGCTGGATAAACAATATGTTCAATATGTTAATTAAATATAAATAAAATAGAATCGTTTCTTTTTTTTTCATGTTATCAATCTATAATCCTTATGTATATTTTTATAAATTAAAAGAAACATTACTTCTTAAGATATAAATACAATAAAAATTTGTTATTTTAAAGTTCTACCCAAAAGTTATTCAAAAGAAACCTGATTCAATCCATGAATATCCACTTAAGAAATCAACAGTAAACAAATGCTCACCAGAAATTTTACCATTTTATAAAATATGTTCTAAGTAAGTATATTATTTTTATACATTTTATTTATATTAACTGTATTTAGCTTAAATGTTTTATTAAGCATATATTCTATATTTTTAGTAACAATTATATAAGATATTATATTATATTCTTATAATCATGTTTAATGAATCTACATTAATAAAATATGTAATTATTTTAGAATAATGAAAGTGCCTACAAAAGATTCAAAATGGAAACTATGTTTAATTACTGAACATTCAACTGAGCTACGGTCTGAAATACAACAGATTTATTTACATATGTGGTTATATTATAAGCATTATATGGAGAAAGTTGATTTAGGTGTATTAGATACTTGTAATCGAATAATGGGATTTGGACAATCTGTATCAGAAACAGAACGAATTTGTCTTACGATTCGGGATGACTATTTAATGGTAAAATATTATTGATGCATATTTTATGTAAATAAATATAATCAATCACAATATATTTTTCCACATAATTTGTAAATATCAAATATTAATTATAATTATAATTCTATTCAGGCAACACAAATATTGGTTTTATTAAAATGCATATTATCCAATCAACATATATCTGTTTTTAAAGATATTATAGAGACTTTAGAATCATGGAAAACCCTATTACAAAAGATGAGTGCTAATCCAAAGATGTATGAATTATCCCTATATAGTAAGTTAAATCTTAATTCTAATATATAATTATTTTATTGTTAAGTCTTAAGTATGTAAGTAGTTATATGTAATGAACTAAATAAAAACTAAAAGTATTGCACCTTCAGTAATTACTCATCAATCTTATTCTGATTTTCTAAATTATGTGGAATTCTTGTGAGATATTCTAAAAAATAGATTTAAGTATAAAAATTTAACATTCAATATATTTTATTTATAATAAAATAGTACAGTTTTGACCACAGTTGAGACAAGGCGTAAGCATGTTCTCTCTGTACCTATTATCATAGTCATTAATCCTTTTCAAATAATATTACGCTGTTAATGTTTGTTTATTATTATATTAGTGCTGTGTTAGTTGTATCATATTATGCGCTATTACAATTGTGGTATTATTGTCGATTATATGCTCTACACGTTAAGGTTATGATTTTATTATAAAGTTATATGTTATATCTTTATTATACGCTCACTCTTACTATATATACGTCCCCATTGCGTTAATAGCTTTGGTTACCTATTAAGCATTATTTGAATGGCTCCAATTTACGTTTAATACAAAACACGGAATATTTATATTTATAAATGCTATCTAATTGTCCTATATGTAATATCACTGTTCCAGACATTCAACCTCAATTAGTTGTTAGACTTGTTATACTTTTTACCATTCGTTTTGTCTGGATTTATCATCCAGGAGTTTTATATTTTACAAAAACCAAACAGCAATTGGACCTGTTCTTATACACTATAATTATATCTACAATACAAAAAAAAAAAAAAAAACGCAGATGTTGTTAATTCAAATAATCCTCTAACATTAAATAACCTAGTTAAAATGATTAGTATGTTGTCTACCAATCAAGACAATAGCTTTAAACTCATTAATTCTCGGATTGATGATATAACAACTTATTAGTAATATAAGTAAGTTAAAAGCAATTTTCAATAATTTAAAACATAAATCAAATACATTTTTTAATAAGCCTTCTATTAGTAACAATTCTTATTTCATTGGTTACTACCAAAATCTTCATGGCCTGAGAACTAAAATGTTCAATATTATCATCTTATGATTTTACAGTATTTATTGATACATGATGGTTAACACTTTAACAGTCATGAAATCTTGTATGAGATCTCACTAGTTGATACCCAAATCTCATGGCAGTTATGAGTAACATGACAAAAAACCTATGGCGGGCGGTCAACGTGTTAAACAATACTTTTTTAGACGATGAGTTAGGTTTTACCCAGCATAACATATTTAGGTGTAAAATAACTAGTCCTCTTAGTCATGGAGGAGGAGTTTTTGTTGTCATTAAAAAAACTTTTAATTCCAAATTGCTGAACGTTGACACCTTAAATGTAGAACAAGTTTTTGTCAATGTTTTAGTTGATGATCTTTTAATTATTTTTTGTGCTGTGTACTTTCCACCAAGTAGTGACTTACAATTATACTTAAATAATTTTAGTCATAAAGTCTATTGATTATACTTTTCCAAATCGTAAATTTATCATTTGTGGTGATTATAATATTCCTTCCTTATCCTGGGAAGATGACAAGCTGGGTTTTAAGTGTGTCAATTTTCTCTTTTCCACAATAAGAAGCTCTCTTATTAAATGCTGCTCCTTGTTAAATCTATATTAGTTTAACTCTATCATTAATCTTTATGGAAATATTCTGGATTTTGTTTTCTAATCTCATAGAGATCTCTGTAGATCTTCATAATGATCCGTTTGTCCCTATTGACCCTTGCCATCCAGCAATTCAAATAAATGTTCAATTACCAGTTCTTCAGCATATTCTGAATAATGAAAGAACAATTTTTAATTATGAGAAAGCCAGTTATACTAATGTGAACCTATTTTTGAACTCTTAATTGGTCGGATACCTTAAGACATCTAAATACCGAAACAGCTGCTCTCATATTCCAAGAAACCCTTTAGAAGCATTACATTTATTTGTCTCTCTACAAACTACAAGTATCCCACAATTTCCCTTACTGGTTTAATAAAGAACTCTGAACTTTTGTTTGGAAGAAAAACAAAGTTCATTCAATTTATATTAAATGTAAAAGTAATTTAAATTATTAAAAATATAAGTTATTACTTCAACAATTTATATTTAACTTTTTTAGTAATAATTGTCAAGTGAATGTAATATATACCGATTTTAAGAAAGCCTTTGATCATGTCGATCTTGAATTAGGGTAAATTAGGGTTGAGTTCTGAGTCATCCATTATCATCTTGGTTTAAATCTTATCTCACAAACAAATCCTAGTTTACCCATGTCTACGGTTTCTGTCTCATGAGGAATTCCCAAGGCTTATATTATTTAGTTTATTTATAAACAGATTGTCATTAGTTCTTAAAAAATGCCATACTCTATTCTTTGCAGATGATTGAAAGATATTTATTCATATTTCTTCGCTGGATGATTGTCTAGATTTACAAGATGAATTAAATATTTTGTCTAATGGTATAGTAATTGGAGTATGTGCCTAAATATTGATAAGTGTTACTCAATGCATTTTTACAGATCCCACAAACATGTAATTTATATGTATTTTATAATATTAAACTTAGATCAGTCTCATCTACTACAGACTTAGAAATAACTTTAACCTATGATTTAAATTTTTGTGATCATATTGAATGTGTTGTAAAAATATAATTTAAAGTTTTTGGATTTATTAAGTGCCATTCCTCTGAATTTAAAAACCTTGGATTATTTAAACTCCTGTATTTGTGCGTTGATTTTAGGTTTATTCTTGAATACTGAGCTCCTATCTGGAATCCATACTCTAAAACTGATATTGATTTCATTAAATGTGTTCAAAATTGGTTTTTAAAATTCGTTGCCTTCAAATTCAATTTGACCATTGATAACCATAATTACACACAAATTAGGTTCTCAATATCCCAGCCTTATCTTTTAAGCGTGAATAGCTGATATAATTTTTATTTATAAATAAATGGTGTCACTGATGATCCTGATCTTTCAAATTGTATTTCCTTTAATATTCCAGCCTACAATCACCTTTCTACACCAATGTTTTATATTTCAGTATATAGCACTGACTATTTAAAAAACTCAACTTCTATTTAAACTTATTCCTAGAGGGTTATGGCTCTTTGTAATAAAATTTCGACGAGTTGATTTTTTCTTCTCTTCACTAAGGGAAATATTAAATGCTTACATGAACAACGTTTATATGTAATATTGGGTTTGCCTGTCAATTTTAAAAAAACTATTTTTTATTAAATTCTTATTATAAATTTCTTAAATAAGTTATCATTGTATATAAAGTCGTATTTCTTTTGTAATTACTAATATTGTACTTAATTTATCTATACTATTGAGCCTTGACCAGTTTTATTCAATTGAATAAATTATTATTATTATAAATGTTTACAGTTCACATGACCTTTATTTGTAAATTTAAATTTTGACTATTTTTATTGGTGGTGAGGCTAGTATTAAAAAAGTGATATTGTATCTTACAGAAAACAAAACTAACAAGATTATATTTTGGTTGACTTTGAAATATAAGTAATTTGATTAAAAAAAAATAATAATAAAAAAATAGCAAATATAAAATTAAAACAATTTTTATTTGTATTAATTCACTTATCTTAACCTAGTCCCTTAAAAATACTAGCAGTTTTAAAACTTTATATTTTGTCTGAAATTTAGATGTACGGTTGTAAATAAACAATTGACAAATAAAATGTCTCTATCTGTAGATAATGCATCCGTGATTGTGAATTTGGAGGTACTTGACATCACGTTCTGGCCATTGGAAAGTTCTCTGAATCCACAATAGTTTTTTTGCTTCATGACACATTAGTTGACATCTTGGTCCATAAATCTGTGATAAATTATATCATTTGAATATTGCATTAGTTAAATAATAGGTCACATATAAACCTAAAATTGTATTGTTATTTATCATTATATTAAACTTTAGAATACAGGTGCATATCAAAAAAGTTTAGGGGCTATATAACTTGAAAATAAAAAATGGAAAGTTCATATTTTTATTTTGAATTGATTTAAGTTTTTTTTTAAAAATTCTATTTTTGTATATAATTATTTTAACATAGGTACACATAATGATTAAATTTGACCCATATTATTTATTTATTTTTTTTTTTTTACTGAAGAAAATTAACCAATTAAGTTGAAACAAAATGAGTTGATAAATCTGTTTTTCCTATTAGCTTTTTTATGTAAACTATTAATTTTAAATAGTACATATAACTGTTTAGAAATGTTTTGGCTTTGCAATAAAAATGACTAAATATACAAATTATACTTGGTCAACTTACATAAATTTACCTAAGTACATAATTATTATAACTATATTATGCAAAATAAAATTATCACATTCTCAACTAATAATACAATGTTTATGTTAAATGTTTCTTTTAAGTAATCAAAACTACTAATTGAGAATCATAAAATTATATTTTTTAGCAGAACAACAATTTACTAACCACTATTAATAGAAAAAACAATTTGTCTCTTTACCTACTATGTTGTTTATTTTGCAAACAATTCGTTTCTGACGTCAATACTAAACCAGTTGCTGTCATTTTTCTGCAGATGTTTAATCTAAAAAAAAAAAAATTGTATTTTTTTATTGGCTGGTTCCATATTTAGATTATTAGTTTCATAATGAAATATATTGCAATGTCATTTTACAATGAAATTTAACTGCTCCTTTAGTTAATTTAATAATTACTAGTGTTATTATTTGCATAAAATAACAAAAATCATAAAATTTTATATTATATTTTAGTTGAGCAACTATTAAAACCATTGTTATTCTTATACAGCCAAATTAGCCATTTAAAAATTATTTTATATAACGCCAATTCAGACTACTTTTTATGTGAATGGAGAAAAGTTAATATCTCTACCTTCTATTTCAATGAGTTTTGTTTCATAAAATAATACCCAGTTTATTTAGATATTATATGTTGGGTAGTGCTAAATATTAACCATACAGTACTACTACAGTAATTCTTAGGTACTTCACAAATGAATTACCTGGTTATATGTTAGGTACAAGTTACCACTAAATTCCTTATTAAAGTGATCACTGCCAAACTTCACATTAAACGTTCTGAAACATAATATAAGAGATCACATAATTGGCAAATACATTTGTTAGTAATATACATATGTATCTATATTTTGAAGTATTTAAATATTATACATATTTTATATACTATATTGTATTTTTTTTAGAAAATGATGTTAAATTTTTTAAAATACTTATATTATGATAAGTTTACAAGGCATCCAAACACATCAATTATTTTTTAAAACTAAAATTTACTTAGGATTGACTAATTTCCATGTAGTTTTATTATTCCAAGAATAATATAATTTATTAACCAATATGAAAATCCAGTAAAATTAAATGTTAATAAAACCAGATTAACACGCAAATATATTGGCAGTACATTCTTTTAATATTTATTTTGTCTGTACATACCTATATTTAACCTCTATTACATAATGGACTATTTATGTTGTTTTGAGGATCCAGTTAGTGAGAGTTTCTGTATTATTTTTGCTAAGATTGTTTTACTTACTTTATTCAATTTACAGACGAGATAATGTATTTGATATTATGCCTAAATCTTGTACTCATACAGTTTAAAATTTCCTTACTAATATATTTGCGAATTATCGTCGCAGAAGTGTTTTGTACAAAGAAGCATAAGCAAATTTCATTATTATCAATATATTGTTTTATTTATTTGTAGATACTAATTTGGAGATGGCAGAGTTGTTAGAACTACTAACTAGAAGCTATTTCAAAACAAGGCATTATTTAGAAGCTTGTTTTAATATGATGGTTAATGAAGAAGAGGCCATTAAAAAGCAGCAAGTCAAAGACGATATGTTATGCAAATATTGGTATCTAATGGTTGACACACCAGAAAAATGATATGTAAAAGCTTTTTGCTAATTTTATAAGTGATTTTAAAATTGCAACTCCTAATTTTATGTCTTAACAATAACTTATTTTTTTTTCTGTACCAATTTAATGATTTTTTATTTGTTTTATTCAAAGTGATGTTTTAAGTATATATTTATGTATTTTTTTAATTTACAAATAACATATATTTAATAAAACCAAGATAATATTTGGTTACAAGTAGTATCCAAAATTGATCTGGTAATATATGTTTTGCCATAATTTCAGTACAAATATTGTGTTAATTTATAAATAAAATAAAACCCAGTGAATTTGTAATTACTTGTGTGTAACAGTTCTAGAAAAAATTTATTTTAATCTCATATTAAAAAAAAAAAAAAAACTAAAACAAAAGACAACAAATATATCGCAACATTCGCCATACCTGTACAAAACATTGCATGTTTTATGATTTAACATTTTATAAAGTTTTAAATAGGTAAAAATCGATTTATTGTTGAAGGAATTTTTTTTGGAATTATATATTTTAAAAAAATTATACATATATAATAAATTCAAATGAGTTTCTGATTCTGATGATTTATAATGGTAAAACCATCAAGTATTCAGCATAAATCATAATACTCGAGATCATTACCGGAATTATACACAAAATAAAAAAATATATATTATGTAACATACCGGTAAATTAATATACAATGAGTTCCAAAAAATAACCAATCGGTAATAATTTGTTGGAGAATGGGTAAAACTTAATATTATTAACAAAAAGTATTATCAGAGAAGCTGTTCTTAAAAAAAAAAAATAAATATATATTTATACTTATATATTTACAAGGAAAAAGCATTTACATTTTGGTACTTGACTGGATCAATCATCTCTTCCACTACTCCGTAATAAGAACTTCATTTCTATTTCTTGCCCATCTGATGAACTGGAAGAGCTACTGGAGTCGTCTGATGAACTTTCACTATCTACAGAGCTATCTGAATCACTGTTTCTCATCTTGCTTTGTATTTGTTTAAGAGTTTCAACTTCGGCTTGCAACACTTTGTTTTGCGTTGTCAATTCTCTATTTTCTATTTGCATTAATCTATATTCTTCTGGATCAATAGAATTATCTTCATCATCATCTTCTTTAGGTATGCCATTTAAATATGTAACTGTACTTTTTTTTTGCCTATATTAAATAAAAATAATAACTTAATTACTTATTCATGTTTTCCTACATAATGGTAGATTATATTTTTTTTATCAAAATTAAGTATATATTTTTATAAAAAAACATTTATCCATAAAAAAAAAATTTTAATCTCAAAATAATATTATTCCTAATGTTATTATAGTTAAATAGTGATATTATAAAATAAAATAATTATTAGATATTTTGCATGCAATTTTTTTTTTTTTTTTTTACCTCTTAGACTCTAGCATTTGTACTTTTTCTTCAAGCTCGATCACTCGTTGAACGAGTTCGTTTTGAGTCAACCCTGCCAATTCTTCTTCTTGAATAAGTCTATAGGTATCAATAAATTCCTTTTGTATTGAAGTACCGTCGTCATCTGATGAAGAATACATCTGTTCACCTTCGGACTCAACACTAGTGTAACTTGAATTTCTTGTACGTCCATTTTCATGGCTATACCGTGCGAACAGTTTTTTATCTATATCTGGTCCATCATTGTGATCATCCATTAAAAACTGATTAGTGTTGTTGGGAGCAACCGCTTTGTCTCGAAACAACATCCCATCCTTCATATATGGTGTCTTTCTGCTTTTACGTTTACCACGACGGGTACGTCTATTTCTGTGATCTACATTACCGGGACCCTATAAAATATTTTATTAGTTTTATTATGATAAAAAAAAAAATTAGTACTAGCTATTAATTTAAAAAGAGTTTAGTCTATCTTTCAACCTGGATATACAGGGTGGATGTAATGCAATATAAAATATACAACTGTTCTAGATTTGAACGGGATATCAGGCAGATACTTTTCAAGACGATAAATGAGAAAAGATATTTAAACTGTGCATTTTTAGAATGCAGCATTACGAGCATATGGTTTACGGATTGGGCTTTTTAAGGTTATTCATCGGACCAGGTAATTAAAATTTAAACAAGCAATACAACAGGACCATGAGAATCTCGTGTTGAGAAAAACAATTTATTTTGTCAAGTGTCAAACATAAAATAGTACACAATAGTCAGCGACTGAAAAAGTATTTTTCAAACTTATTTTATTTGTAACAATATTGTGACGGAGATCGTGGATATCTTGGATGATATTTTTAAACCATGTTTCATCTAAGAAAATTGGATATATTTCAACACATAATCGCCTTAAGTGATATCGAAAAATAGAAAATTTTCTTATTTTCAATAAGAAAATTCTTTAAATGGTTAAAGGACGAGTTATCTCGGTCAACAGAGCAGTTTGCCGAACAAACTTTGTTTGGCCACGCAACGCATTACTATTAGGCCGTAAGGCACAGGAATTGTAGAAAACCAACAACAACAACAACAATAGTTGGAAGTAAAAAAACATGTTCTACAATCGGTCTACAACAGTGGTCGGCCTTGGCACACTGCTCGGCGTAGGTAAGTAGTTATTTCACACGGACGGCACTCGTATATAGGTATATTATATTTGGCAGCGGTTGGGAGCCAACTAAAAAAAGTTTGTAAAAAAACTATTCGACGGCCGGCGACGAGAATTGGAGGTACTCATGATAGACAAAATTAAAAAATAAAATGATTTATTTTTAATCATTACAACCGATGTTTTCCTCTGGACGTCTGCGGGAGGAAGGAAGGGAATGAAAATCGGGAAAAATCGGCGGAGGATTGAACGCGGAGGAAAGCCGGTCGCCAGCAGAGACCTTATAGACGGTAAGACGATGACGTACCTTTAGCTGTCCTTTGATGACCGAATTGTTATTGTTGCAGTTGAGATGGGCGCCGTACCGTGGCGCTGGGCGCGCCGGGGCTCCGAATGCGGTTGCCGCCGCCGCCGCGGGGAGCGCTGGTGTCGGCGGCGCTGCAGCCGCAGCCGCAGCCGTCGTCGTCCGGCCATCGCCGCCGCCGCCGTGGTTGACGATCATTCCGCAGGTTTCGCTGTTGGGCGGCCGCCCGACTACTGCAGCAGCGGCGGCGGCAACGACGCCATTTTGATCTTCTTCCATTGTTATTTGTTGCTGTCGTTGTTGTCTTCTCGTCGTCCCGGTCGAGCGTTTCACAGGTCTCCCGGGTCGTAGGAATCGTCTGGAAACGGACAGGCGTTTGTGGCGCGAACGGTTGACGTCTGAATCGGCGACAAACGAAAACTGTGTCGTTATCGATCGGGGAGCGTCTCGGTTAGAGGAGCTGCGGTGAACGCACGTCCGCAAGCCAAAGCAGTCAAACTTCGACTGCCATTCAGCGGCGCTGGACGGCTCGCGTTCGTTCGACGGCTGAGTCGGAGGAGGTGATGTTGTTTGGCGGGGAATGGAGGGGTCGCGTTCCTTTCGGGGAGCATGCGTGGTACCGCGGCACGTACGCAAACGCTGTATAATAATAATAATAATATACAATAATAACAACGCGACGACGATCGCGTATAGAGTAGTAGTAATAATAATATTATACAATAATATCCAGCAATAGTTATTATTATTGTATATTGTTTTTGAAAAATCGTAACAATATCGTAATGGGTGTACCGGATGGAACACTACGATATCATTAACGCGTCGGACGCACAGAATACTGTGATACGACCAATAATAAATAATAATCGTATACGAAACACGCCGTGGCTGTCGCAACGTCCTAGACTCGTCGTATAGCATTACACGAGCATTGTAATACCCAAACACGAGCATTTGCATCTGTGCCATTGTAGAATACGCTGTTTTATGCGTAGAATAGTACAACAATAGTACAAACAGCAGTACGATATCGTACGCGGTATATAAGCGGTCGTTAAAATAATAAACGGCGTCGTCGTACGTAGTGTTCGCGGTATATACCGTCTACAATACGACCGTGTTGTATATACAATATTACAATATTAATATTATACGATTACGCTCGTGTCGTGTACTCGTGTTGTACGAAATGGTAAACACGTGAGACGGCACTGACGAGAGGCCGGACGATCTGAGTAGCTCGAACGCCGAGCTTCCGTCAGTAATCAGTACGACTTTTGCTGGCGAACCGGATACGGCGCCTCGCTCGCAGGAATCATGCGGTCCGTAGCGGTGATTATTGCAGCGCTGTTCCTCCTGTGCTCGTCGGCCGCGTCCGGCGCGGTGTTCGAGTGGCCGTTGGACTCGTCTCGCTGGCGGTTCTCTAACAGAAATACCAGTGAGTGTTGAGACGGTTGACGGGACTTAAGTATCATTGTAAACTTTAACACCCGGGTATCCTGCAAGTACAGTGCTCGAATTGGTGGGGGGAGGGCCGAGTACCCCTGATTATAATACGATTATACCCTCCAGATTATTAGACCATCCTAATCAATAAGAAATTTAAGTCTCCGGGTACACACGTATTTTTATATTTTTGCATCCCCTTTTATAATTTTTCTTTTTCAAGCCGCACTGCTCAAACGCTCGTGCCGCCGAGAATTCAATTAAATAACCGTATTTGGAGAATCGCCTTCTCCCCTTTTCATCGATGATAAACTGACACTTTCTTCTTTCGACTTTTTTTCTGGCCAATTCGAACGACAGTTCATGTTTGTGTCATTGTCAATTAGTGATTAGACGATCGATCTTTTCGCATCGTAACGTTATAATCCAGATCTACAATAATTATAGTAATAATATCGGATTCGGAAAACAATAAATTGTTTTTGGTACAACGTGGGACCAATATATATTAATACACTCTGTATATGATATTATATTATACCTGAACGCAGTCTAAACGACGAGTGAAGAATAATAATAAGTTTTATCATAATATATTATAGGTACCTATGTTCAAGCTATATTATATATGTATATGTATATTTACGCCGCCATGTTTTCAGGTGTCTCTGGGACAGCCCGCGTGCCCGGCGGCGTGTTTGCCGACTTGCAATCCAATGGCGTACTGAACGAAGACCCGTTGCGTCGGTACAACGACGTAGCGTACCGATGGGTATCCGAGGACGATTGGACTTACGCCGCTACTTTCGAAGGTGAGGGAGCAGGACGACCCCCGTGCGCGGGCCTTACTAAAGTACATATATACCTACACTATAATATTATAATATTAAATCAAATTCAAATCGATAAATTTGTTCGTTACAATAATATAAATATTTATAATTTTTGCACGAGAGTAAATATTGTTTTGTCTGGTTCATAATATAAATTAAAAATTAAAATAACTAAACATTGGAAAAAACTTAAATAAGACAATTTTTATATATTCATTATTATTTCGATTGACGAATCATCATATTTTATTTTTATTTTTGTGTAAAATATAACATGTATAATATATTAATATCTATAATGACGTAATATTGTACAAATTTCTCGACTGAAATTTATCAGCACACAACTTGTGTAAACCTACAAAAACAGTTTTATTAATTAAAATTGAGAAAAATCGTCGGGACACAACTCGTATACCAGCAATTTTGATGGAATACAACTCGTTAGCTGTGGTCGTAGCCGGGGTCTTCAGCCTTTTTATGCGGGCCACATATTGTTTTCTAAAAATTTCGCGGGTCGCATTCATAGTAAAAACATGTATTTTACATAAAAATTTTAATTTTATCAAAATAAGAAAAATACACATGTCATATTATTCTATTATATACTTAAAATATGATCGCGGGCCGCAAATCAAGACAAGACGGGCCGTGGGTTGAAGACCTCAGGTGTCTATAAGTACCCGTCTTCAGGTAACGACGTATATAGTTGGTACCTATATAATAATACGTATATCGTAATATATAGTAACGACTGGCTATTTTTATTAGAAGGTATACACGTTAAGTACGATACTTGAAACATTTTTAATACTGCTGTCCTGTATATACCGCAGGACATTATATTAGTTTGGAATTTAGGTAGGTAATAGGTACCTAGTCGGTAAAGTCTATGTATGCAATGTCGTTGTTCATTATATAACACATAATATGTAATATGTATAAAATAGGAGTGACCAAATTTGTTTTGATAAAGATTATTGAGAATATTATATTTTGCCTTTAAGGAGCCATAAAAGTATATACAGTTATTCTCGACAATGCAGGTCACCGGGATTTATTATGGGGAGGGTAGTTACTAAATATATAATAATACATTCTAATAAAAGGGGGGACGACTTTGAAATCGTCTGAGATCGACCGTTTGGCCACCCCTAGTATATATATATATATATATCGAATAATTGTGGATTATAATTTAATAATTTATTGTAAGAATTTTGTAAAAAATACTATAATATATACTTATTTAATGGTGTAATAATTGTAATACTTCATATACCTTTTGTCGCATTAATAAAAGAACCAGGGGAATAAGGGAGCATTATGTAGCATTACATACAGTTCAACTCCGAGCTGTGAAAAATCCTCGAAACTTTTATAATAAAGTTGTATGCAGGTCTTTACCTCTCTTCCCTGTTACTGCCGTCCTTTGTAACCGAAATCTTATTTGTATATAAATAATTAAATAATTATAGATATGGCTATAAATCTGAATCCAAGGGGGATGCCCCCTCAAAAAATAACCTGAGTGCTTACTACTAAATGCTATCATTGATTAGAAATACTGTAATGTTATAATCAATGTTTATTGCATTTGTGTAGTTTGCCTCCCCCTTCTCAGATTAGTGCTTCAGGTCCGTGCTTGACCCGAACCTAATTATTTGAAATTTGAATCGATTTCGTATTATTTTGACTAATTTAAATTCGATATTTATTGGTACTATCAATTTATTATTATTATTACAAACTATGAATAATATTAGTTAAATATCTATAGGTAGACTCAATATTGATCTATAAATTGATCCAGACTTGCAAAGCACTAACGTTAAATAAATTATATAGTCAAAACAGACTTTGGTCAATTTCAATCTTAAAATGCATTGTTACTGGATAATTTAACTTTATAAAATTATTTAGAAAGGCTGAAGCCTGGCTCTATTTTTTAAGCTTTATTATCTACGTGAATAAAATATAGCCATAGAATAATACAACTTGTGATATAACCTGTATTACAAAAATTAGAATTTAACTGGCTTGAATATATTTGATACATTTCTACAAGTTATAGGTTTGATTAATATCTTATATAAAATATATAAATAAATTATTGGTAGGTGCCCATATTTATAATAAGTATATCTACAGTGTGAGTTTTGGAGAATGAGTGGGATTTTTTTTATATTTAGAAGGGTTTGGCCAGCCCCCCTGCTTTGCCAATGCGACTGTTAGTCTAGTTTAAAATTGTTTTATTTTATATAATATAATGAAGATTAAGAAATAGCTAAACCGTCTTTTAAGTTTGATCTATATTAGTTAGTAGTATAAGATAGTACTAAATGATGTTTTAGACGATATTATGGTCGTTCGAATTACAATAATTTACCGTAAAAGAAAAAAACTGAAACTTGTTATTAAGTAAACTAATTATTTCACTTGTATTATTATAATTGTATACAAGGATTTTCGGCGTTTAACTTATTTAAATGCATGTACCTAATATATGTATTATGTATAATGCATCTATGTGTTCATTGTACAACTACTTCAACTAAACGACACGTATCGTGCATTAACGCATTGTAGTATGTATGCATTATTATTATTTGAATAATAATTGCAGAATGACTTGTACCAGTGGCGGCGGGATGTAGGTCTATCTGAAACAATTGCTTTATGCCTATAATGGGTGGGTGTCCGGGCCCGAGAATGGGTGATATCGTAAGACCTTCAAGTCTTTAACAAAAATATTATAGCAAGTATTATAATTATTATATGTAACCTAGAGTTAGCTCTCTGCGACTCACTTTGGTGTAATCAATGGGGCGATGGGGTGGTGGTAAAAATATTTAAAATATACAATTTCCTTCAAAGACTCAACAAGTTCGCACCACCACTGACTTATACCATATTATTATATTATAGAGAATAATAATATAATATACTATACTACTATAGATTTTACAACTTACGAGTGTTAATATAACTACCTATATAAGTGATTGAATACCCATTTTAATAATCAGCTACGAATGAGAAAATAACTAACTTTTAAACTTGAGCTTAAATATTGGCTAAACATTCAATACTCATCAATATTCTATTATGCAGGTCAAATGTTATAAAAAGTCGCCGAGTTACACGCGATAGATTTTCTTTACGACATATCGAGTTAATTGCCATGATTTATCGCATCCATTAACGTTGTTCGTCTACAACAAAAAAAAAACGTAGTTTTGTTTTTGTACGATATTACACGGAGTGATCAGAAATTTGTGTTACGAAAATGGTGGGGATATTACACGATTCTTGTGCACCATCTTTTATATCCCCACCGGCTACCAGTGCCGTAATACCGTATAGTGTACGGAATCGCTGCAGTTGTGCATACTTCTTTATCTCTGCATCTCACCGTCTAAAGGACACCAAATTTATATAAATAATAAACGACTATTTATATTTTGTTTGAATCCTCGGATTTTTCTTCCGTTATCGCATACAGTACACGCGTTACTTATTTTTAACAAAGTATAATAATATATATAAAACATACAAATATTCAATAACGACGACGTTTTAAAATTGTGTACCTATTTCAAAAATAAATACGTATACCTACATCAATATTCCTGTATTACCAGTGTAATATTATCATTATTACGAGTATACGTATTACATATTTTATACGATGGAGGTACAGTGGTCGATTATGAATTCGGCCCTCAAATATTTGTTTCGTCCTGTATATATCTAGTGTTTCTTCCAGGATGTAAATTCATGTTTATTTTGAAGTTTTTTAAACAACACGTTTCCCTCAAATCAATATTTTACTAATTATAATAATTCATAGTTTGCGCTTGATAAAAACAGATTATAATATTAAATTAAAAAAAAAAAAATGTACATAGTTTTTTTATCTAATAAATCACTTTATTTTTAACAATTTCAATAATGTTTTCTACATCAATATTATTTGATATATTTTTCTCTACAGTCATAATATAACATATACAGCAGGAATGCCTTACATTATTAATAATTATAATAAATAACAACACGCTGCCCACTAGAAATTGTCCCGACATCCCGCCGGCATAGTCCGCCACACTGGATGGGTATAACCAGTACTTAACCACTTATCAGTACTATTTACTCTTTAGTAGTTGGTCCGATAAAAACCAAACGTTATACAAGTTCATAATAATAAGTGAACCGAAGAATTACTCTTCCTAATCGATATCACCTTGTTCAATACAAATAAAAATAAGTGTTTGCACAATATTATTACACTATTACGACAGTATGTCGCTGCTGTGCAGTGTTATTTGGATGTGGCTCATGGGAATTTCTATAAATCAAAAATATGTTAATCGTCGTATCGCCTCGTATGAGGAGCGACCGTCATCGTATCTAAATTATAAAATAGATACAATGAAAACGACAAAGACGGCATGATTGGTATTGAGCAGTGAGCAGTGAGCAGTGAGCAGTGATAGTACCGACTACTGAAACTGAAGTCTGAACAATCTGAACGAAGGAACGACTGAACGCGTATCGCGTATGAAGTATGAACTATGAACGTCGATTTCAAACGTTCGACGATGCTGCAGCGCCGTCTCCAAAAGCGGCCGACATAGTGTACTATTATTATAGTCGTTACTCCCACAAACGTGAGTCGCTTGTGCAGCAGGGCGCAGGCCACGAACGACATAATATTTATAATACTTATTTACGTTTGGTACGGCTGCGCACGGTCGACTTTAGCTTGGATCTTACAAACCTTAACCATTGTACCTAATATAGAGAGAGTGATTCATCCACGTTTTTCTTCAATTGTTTTGAATTTGTTCAAATTCTGATTTTTGGAATTTTTTTCCTGCATATGTTTAATTACATGAGAGTAGAGCCGGATTAAGTAATTTGTAGGCCCTAGACAAACAGTGTCCTAAGTTTTCAAGACATTAATATCTATAACATCAATGTTATTATATTAACGTTTCATATATGAAAAGTTTCTAAAAAGTATCTATCTCTGGGTAACGAAAAGTGTTATAATGTATTTTATTAACTACTACTTAACTAAATTTTAAAAATGTTTAGATTAATTTATATTTTATGCTATTTATAATATCTACGAATCTATTCATAACGTTAAAAGATAAGTCTTTATTCACATAAGACATGTTTGCAACTAGTAATATTATATTAAATAATATTACGAAAATATAATATCATATCTATGTGCCTTTGTTTTTGGAAAAAATTAGATCTATCTACTGTACTTATTGAAGAATATATTATTAGTATAGCAATATGAACATATAATAAAAATATAAACTATACTTAGACATATAGATTGACTGCTTAGTCTGCTCAGTCCGCTCAGAATTGATTTTCATCGTATATTAATCTAAATTTAATACATCCATTACAGTGACCTCAACGACGAGATATACACTCGACGTGCACTCATAGAATAAAGCAAGCGAATTCCCGATTTTGACAATAACAATTTATGTTAATTGACGGTTTTTGTTTTGGTTTGTAAGCGCGCGAAGGTTAGGCTAGGCACACCTACCGTTTTATTAGTCGTATATTGGTCCTGTTCTCGTATAATCTCTAGGCACTGTGCCACTGTGCTTACAGTGACTAATGAATTAATCCGGCCATGCAATCTAAAAATCTGAATTTAAATAAATGTATTATTAAAAGGGTAGAAGAGGAGATGAACTGCATGCAATTTATTCACAAATGTTGTACAATGCACAGTTCATAATATTTTATAATGATATAATTATATTATTTTATATCGACGTGAAACTACATTAAATTATTGTCAATAATGGTTAAGATAATTAAGAGAAATCTGTGAATAATAAACATAGGTGGTTGATGTACGTCTCACCTTGACGATAAATCTTCGGGAAATAGGTGACGCGATCCGTCGGACCGGAAGTGATGACGCTATAGCAAACGTATGTAATGTAGAGCGTCAATTTTCCGTACGTCAATATTATTATGTGGTAGTCAATAAAGTTGTTATTCGTACTATGAAATTGTAGAACAAATGTATTTATAAATTCCAGTTTGTATGATGAAATTGGAGATTATTTTATTATCTACTACTACAGCTCACTTTAGATATCTAGTTTTAAATTATGATGCGAGGAATTAAAAACAACCCGAGAGTAACGTGACTGAACTTTTACTATAGGTATATTAAAAATAATAAAAAAAATTGGTAACGAAAATATATTGAGTATCAGTGCAAAAAAATAACTGATTACTAATTTAAATAAATACTTACGTATATTTTATAAAAAGTAAACAATTTATGTTATAAACAATTAAATATCACTTATTAGTAATTACTTTAAATATTATTATACTTTATCATATTTTAGATACTAGTGACGTGTATAAAAAAAAAAAAAATTGGTGGTGTTCAAAATATAATTAATCTATTATTCTCATAATATTGTTATTCCTACCGATAAAATTTTCTATTATCCTTCTATACCCAACCACTCATGTTTAAGGAGATGCCCGAGTAACACTTAGGTCCTATACATATATATAACATGTACATAACAAATTTTTATTTTTAATTAAAGCATTTAAGTTCATGTTCATTGTATATTTTTAATCGTTGTCTGATTATCCGCACAAACATAAAATTAAGAATATTATCTATGTTATTTGTAGGTCTATTTTTTACGATATTTTAATTTTAATGCGTGTTATGAGCATTTTTAAATTGCTATATTTTACATACTCATAACTCGCTATAAACATATATTAATGCTCACAGCCGTATTTAGGCGGAGGAAAGCAAGAGGGGCTGGAGCCCCGAGGGAAAAATTTTAGGTGCGGTAAATTTTGAGGATTGATATAATAATAATACAAATAATAAAATTATTACTGCGCGGTTATCTAATGCTATACTTAAATCAATATACTCTCTGAGCATTAATAATACTATTAAGATTTGTATCCATATTATGTAAAAACTGCATTTATAAATATGCCTTATTTCTAACTGTTCTACAGAGAGGTCTTTTTTTTCTTAAAAACGATCAAGTATTATTTGAAATCAAGGAAAACTGACGAAAGGCTGAATTCTTTAGCTGTTTTAATCATAAAGTTAAATATACAAATAAATTGAATTATGATGATAGGTTAGGTTAAGTTATATAATTAATACATTTTTTCGACTAAAAAGCTTGGTGTAAACATTTTATTAAATTTTCTTTATTGAAATTTAATTATTACATTTAATGTAGTGTAAAAAGTGTATCACACTTGTGAGTATCAGTGTATGTATTTTTTATGTATACCTATATGTTTTTAGATTTCGAATACAGCGAAGAATGATTTGGTTTCAACATAAAGGGTTTTTTTTTCACAAATTTATTGTTAAAGACATTTTTACGATGTTGTGTGTATGGGGGGAGGGAGTGTTTTTTCTTACACGGGGCACAGAATACCTAAATACGTCTCTGTTAATATTAACGACACTAAATCGGTTCTGCCGGATGCAAATTTGCTATGTTAACATGTTGTATAATTGTATATTGTATTTTCGTTAGTAAGCTACAGAGAACATGTCATGCGGGCATGCGGATGACTTTGCACATGGCTATGTGAAAAGGGTTTGATCGTCGAAAATCGAACGGAGCACGATGCTGTATCTTGCGCACGCGGAGAAAAAGGTCGGCGATCACTGCGGTAACATCGCGGTTCTTCGCTCGCGAGTAGGTGGTAACCTACCACGACATATCGTAAACCATTGTTATATTCTGTGAGCATATTATGGATTACGGTTGCATCGACCATGGTATGAATTCGGCGATTGCGTTTCACGTTGTTTACAACTAGTACACCGCCTGCAATGGGTAACCGCGATAATTGTATTTAAGGGGGAGGCGTGGTAGGCAAGAGGGGCTTGGGCCCCGATCGGAAAAATTTTAGGGGCGGTAAATTTGGGAACTGATGTAATAATAATAGAAATAATAAAATTGTTACTGCGTGATTATAATTTTATTAACAATACAAGTGATGAGTTGCCTAATAACACTGTACTTAAACTAATGTACTCTCTGATCTGAAATCAAAGACTGTTTTTCTTGAGATTTTTTGTATTATTAAGGAGTATCCTGTGGCGATACAAATTTCTGTTTTTCGAATGAAAACTTCCATTTTTTACTGTAAATTATTCAGTGTATATATATTTTTAAATTTTTTATGTACTTAATTCAAAATTCGAACGAGTAGTTTTTCAGTTGTTAAAATGTTTATACTAAGTACGATAATCCTTAAAAATGGCATTACAAAAATATAAAATATATATAATATTGGATTAAATAGATATTTACTATATTTAAACAATTTTTATAAATTATAATATAATTACTGATAGATTAATATTTTAATTACTAAAATTTTCAAATTTTTATTACGATGGACCTATTATCCTTAGTACACAAAGTTGAATAACTTTTAAAATTATTCGTTTGAATTTTGATTTTGATGTACATCAAAGTTTTCAGAAAATGTTCTGCTTAATAATTTACTGTTGAAAAGGTGGGTTTTTACTTTAAAAACAGTAGTTTGTATCTCCACGGGGCACTCCTTGAGTACAGTACAACAAATCTCGAGAATTTAAAAATATGGTTTTCAAGTAGATTAAAAACTTCCAAAAATCAGAATTTTGAAAAAATGTATTATTAAATGAAAAAATGGGGGTTATCATGCTTATTTATGGTGATGAATCACCATGTATACAACAAAATAATATATTATTATGATATTTAGAAAATAAAATGCATACATGATAAAAACCTAGGCCTCGATATAAAAATGTAAGGCTCTACATGGCTGTATTATCGGTGCTGACGCCAAGACACTGCGTGTATCATAATATATACGTGCATGTATGCAGACAAATATGTAAATACGCAATTGTTATAGGTATAAATATTATTATTGATTCCCATATTGATAACGGTTTTAAATTTTAATGATTTTTATTACCATCATGTTTTCATATTTTTATCATAACATATTATGTTGCTAACACATAATGATTTTTTATCATTTGTTTCAAAGTTTATTAATATTTGTTGACTCCATCTCTCACACGTGCTACAACAAGGGGTAGTAAAAACTTCCAATTTCGTTTCTAACAGTTGTATACAATCAATTATCAATGTGTATGTATATATATATATAGTACAACGATATGATAAAGATTATAAAAAACTAGTTTAAAAGCGTAAAGTGTACACGAGATTGGTCAGACTACATTTTTCAATTTAGTTTTAACTTATTTTTAAATAATACATTTATTGCATATATTTATCAAAATTTTTGAAACTACAAAATCAAATTCGTGGAAATTATAGGGTTTGAAATTCAAAAATGTGGTCTGACCGATCTCATGCAGACTTAATTAGGCTTGTCGTTAGATATTTTTCAGCCAAAGCGAAAATAATTATTGTCATCTGTTGCTGTTATTTATTGAATTTTGTCGCTACAATTTCTTTAAAATTGAATGCCACTTTAAAGCAGCAGCGCATAACTTGCTTATACTCTAGCGACGGGCCTAGACTTAATGTTGAATTTGAATCTATTCAAAGACTATTTATTAATTCCTATTTTATCAAACGTTCAGAATTTTGACGGAAGCAAAATGGATATAGTTTCTACTATGTTGCACATAATATATATAAGACAGATAGATACAACAAATATCCATAGGTACCCAAAATCCGGCCGATCCCTTGATTAAATGCGTATTATTATACTTCAGAACTCCGTGCGTTGCCGGTGAGATGTAGCTTGCGGGTTCCTGTAATTATTGTTGTAAAATCGATTTCAAACGATGCGACCCGGTGACTGTACGAAATCGAAATAAATATATGCTACATGCAGTACATGGCGTAATATGGCTTCAACGACAATTGATGGCGTAATGGCGGAATGAACAAATTATTTTTATAAAAATCACAGTTTTCTATTTTTCTTATCACTGCTATAGCGTGGAGTCAGCAGTATTAAAATATTGTTTATTTTCCAATTAGCCGCAAACCATCAGAAAAAAAAAACAGTATCATATTATTATTATATATTTTCAGATGAGTTAACTTAACTCTTTAACTTAATGAGTTACATTTTCCAGATCGTTTTGACAAGACCTATGCGTTAGTATAGTTTAAAATACATATTTACACTATCTTTTTCCGCGGTAGTCAGTAGTCAGTACCATGCGCTTCCACGATATAAGCAACAAGGTATTAGGTACCAAAATGATCGGAACTTTTTGACAGTCAGAACCTTCGGTAGACACATGATGACGTAGCGTAATGTATAATAGTATATATTAATAATTTAATGGCAATAATACAACATGATAGTAGGTACGGGTAAACAAGAGGCATTTTGCGCAGACTTAAACCAAATCTATGAACCTTTGCGATCATACCTGCATGTATAGGTCGAACTTGATAAATTTAATTGAGGAAGCTCAAGCCCCAGATTACTTTATGAAAATAATTATTAATAACTTCCTATGTAATAGTTTTAAAATAATTTTGTTTTTCTTTTGTTTGAAATATTTGACAAATTTAAATAAATATAAAAATCAGCCAGCATCCAGCGTGTGTAGCTGATTATATTTCAATACAAATATGAATAAATAAACTAAAATGTAGTATGAATGTAGTAATATATTATGAATGTATTACATACTATTACGATATTACTGCAAATATAAAAAAAAACTGATGCAAAAGAAATAACCAACTGTTTTATTAAATAATATTATAAATTATAGGCACTTTAAATTGTATTTAAAATGTCTGTAGAGTATATAAACTGTAGTAAAAATAACGAGTATCTTTTTTACTCGGAATTCAAATTGGCCAAATATAAGTAAGTAGAGTTGCATTAAAAAAAGAGCATCCCCGCATCACTTTTTATGTATTGTCTTCAGTGGGGGAGGAGGGGTTACGCTGGGCCTAACTATATCATTCTTTTCGTTGGATAAAAAAATATATACCTAATCAATTTAAGACATAGAAAAAGAACAATATATTATAAAATATTTACGGTGGTAATCACTATATTATATAACACGTGGGTTATTAGTAACTTATTACTTATTAGGTAATAAGTTATTTACTTCACGTATTAACCTTCCAAAATAAAATTCAAAAACAACGATCTATGATAAATAAATTATGAAATTTATGGAACCGCGGTAACTAAAAGCCAACGTTTGTAGATCAACAAGCTGGCTGTCAATATATTATATTTTTTTAAATTTCAATAACTACCTATATATTAATGAAATATAATCAATAAGATGAATTATGATATCTGGTATCTCATGTAAAATATGTGGGTACCGTTTCGTGTATAAATCCGTTTTACTTTAACACAACAGTAAGGTACGCTAACATTTCTGAAATATTAGTTCCTCCGTCAATCACAAGTCGAGTACCTACTGCTTGTATTATATTCCACAAACGGCGCTTTTTTTTTAAAAAACAATTTATACACTCAAGCCAGGGTTACAAAATGTTTATATTTTAAAAGCCAAACTTGCTTTCATATGCATAATATCAAATATTGAAATAATATGCAATTTATAAATTATATATAATCAACATATTGGGCAGATTACAAGAACTTGCATTCGTACTGTGACGGTTCAGATTTGTATAATTTTTTTTCTTGAATATTGTCTCTTTTTAAGTAGTAAGTATACATACATAAAATAATGCATGTGAGAAAAATATTGCATAAATTGTATAAATGTGAATTTGTTTTTATGGTGCCGACGTGTCGTTTACCGTATTTCACATCGCTTCGTGCCGCACACTGTGCATATATATTTCGATTTCGAACGTTTGCATCGTCTGAAATGGATTTCACATGACTTCGGTAATAACCTTGCCGACAGCGCACAGCTGTGTTTTATATTATTATTTTAAGTTGAAAACAAATGAGAAAAATTCATCGTTTTCCTATATGGCTAAATAATATACCGGGTGATTCATTTAACATAATATAAGACACTCATTATTTCAAAAACAATAAATATTTTTGAAAATATTTATTTTAAATAACTTTAAGTTATTAAAAACAAAATTTTCCTAAAAAATATACATTTTTTTCTGTTTTATTGTAATGTTTTACTTTTGTAATGATAACATGTATTTTAAATTCCATATTTCAAAACAGAATATTTTTTGGAGTACTTTGTATAAAATACCGAATTTTGGGCGAGTAGTTTATAAGTTATAACTTATAAGTTTTATTAAAGTTTAGATGAGCTGAGTGGAGTGATATAGCCGTACAGGAGTTAAATGTTGGTCCATTACTTCGCTCGTCTAAACTTTAAAACTTATAACTAATAAACTACTAGTCCAAATTTAAATATCGGCTTATATGTATTTATGATTTCAATTATAATTTATAACACCTCTGCGATAATAGTATATTAATTGAGTGTTTACATTTCCCATAAATGTGTCACAACGATAATACGTTTACGTTGATGTAGTTTCGATGATTACAAATTTAAATAATAATTTATAATATACAGTGATTTGGGGTCAGTGTCACTGGGTACTAATTGGCCTTATTGGAGGAAAATGGCTACGGCCTAAAATTGTAAGGTTAATTTATATTTCTACCCTCCCCCCCTCACCCACGAAACCCACGTCCAGATTTTTAATCACATTTATGCCTATATTATAAATATGATTATGAAGGAATTGAGGAGATAGTTATATACTTTGAGTTGAATTATATAACGCAAGTTACTCGGAATCTACGATGTAGACTTAGTAGGACTAGTAAAAAGATATTATTAATTTGTGTGATATATAAATTTAAAAGTCATATAATGTATCAAACAAATGGACAAAAAAAATTTTTATTAGATTTAAACATAAATTATATACTTATATTAAACCGTATATAGATTTTTTATTAATATTCGAATCAGAAATGTGCATCATTGTACAAATGTACAATGGCCCGATGCGTGTGTCAAAGTATCTAATAATAAATTGTTGAATAAATTAGGCAACATTGTACAAGTTCCCTATCATTTTTAATAGAAGCTAAGTACATATTTTTGTGGCTATTTTCTTTTTTATTTCTGTCTAAATTAAAAACACATTTCCTTAATCAGTTTTTATTTATTTAATTTTAAGTAGATAAAATAATTATGTCATCAAAAAATAGGGATTAAAAATTATAATACATTTTATAAATATTTTTAAAAAAAGATTAGTAATCTGATGTATTTATTTATTGCTAATTGTTGCTATTAACACTTTTAGTTAATAAACTAAGGTTTAACTACGAGTTTATTGACTCAGCTTGTATACAATGAATTAACTTACATTTCCTTTTGTGGTTTGGTTACATAAACATCATAAACATAGAATGTAGAATAATATACATATAATATGTATAATCGTAAAGAACCTACCTAATTCACAATAGAATGAAATAATCAAATTGGTATAGGTGCGCTTACGGTTAGCAAATTGTATAATATACTTTTTACATGCAATACGATTAAACGAATATTGTTTTTGGTTTTAATGCTTACATGCATGCTAAACCTATATAACTATGCCTTTTTATTTAAAAAAAAAATCCATAATCTTTCTCATTTCTAGTAATTATTTTAATGAATTATCAGTTATCTCTGTTTTATATTTAATTATTATACATTTGAATATTTATTTACGACTTTTAGTTTTAAATAAAATATAATTGATAAAAAATTGAAATGAACGTATATTGAGTCGATGAATTATCTATTAAGTGATTGCCGATTGGTATACAAAGTATTTAATAAATATATTAAATAATAATAAATAAGTAATACACATCGTATTATATAATTATTATTATATACATAAATCAATTGTATAATTCCTACTATTTAATTTTTTTTTTTTAAGTAAATATATAAATGTATTTTAATATGAATTAAGTTATGTCACTGTACTTATATAATCATATGACCACAATAAAATAATCTATAATATTGTAAATAATAAAATAACAAGTGTAGACAAAAGTTTTTTAGTCCAATGAAAAATTGAAAACTGTAAAGGTTAGGAATATAGTAAATCATATTGTTTAAATATATTACATACATTATAAATAGAACGTACCTATGTATAATTAATAAATAGTTATACTTTTTGCCGAATACATTACGTTTGAAAATGGCATTGTGTATATACAGTATAATAATTCATAATATAATATAGGTACGTTAATAGTTTCAAGTATCAAGATTCAAAAATAATATTTTTAAATTACAACAAAATAATTAAAATTATTATACTTTGTATAAATATCTAATTTAGTCTAGCTAAAATCTATAATATTAATGTATTTGTATTTTTTTAGATGTTTACAAAATGAATAACTTATAAGGAACATTGTACATATTGGCTACCTATTACATTTAAGTCTTATTTTTAAGTCTTAAAAATCAAAAATGTTTGCTTAAATATTTTATAATATTCAAGAAAAGTCAAAAATTTTATCATGTATAGAAAATGCAAATATAAACATTTAGTGATAATTTCAAGTAGTTATCTATAGATATTCGTTTTTGTGTTACTCAAATAAACAATAGATTTTGTCAAATACTAGTTTTGTGTAAAAATTCGTGCTATTTCTTATTTTTTTTTTTTGTTTGTATTTCTCGATTATTTTGAAAAGTATTTTTGACTCCCAAAGTACTATTTAGAATCTAGATTCAATTTACTACCAGAAACCTCTTTCAGAGTTGAAATTTAAGCATTATTATTTTTTTTACTACAATAAGTGTCCTCAGACACAAGAAAATCACATATCATTGTAAAATCAATACATTCACCGTTACACTCCGCTCAGAACTTAAAAAAAGTATGTAAATCATAAGAGTGAAGTAAAGTATGGAGCAAAATGTGCATTTTTTTTAAGTGGAAATATAATGTAATATCCGAATGAGTTTCTAAAACATGTCGGCTTCACTAATAGTATCTCCGAGATACTATCTCCGCAATGTCCTCACCACTAAATATACCACCTAATACTCAGCTAAGTTAACTGAAAATATTACCCAACGTTGTAGTTTATTATTTATTTGGCAAAGATATTATTATAGAAATAATAAAAATTATTCAGTTTGTACTTTGTAAATTTCTAATAAAATTCAGAAAAATTACACGATTCAATGTGAAATACAATTTTTAATTTAACATTTAACTTTCATAACATATTAATTTACAAAATATGTTAACATATTATAATTATATATGTATTATATATAAATAAAAAACTAATAGGTACGTTAATTTTCTAGATTCGCAGACGGCAAATTATAAATACAGGTGCCTACTACCATTGATTAAAAATTATAATACTGTATATACCTATTAATTAGTATTTATAATCAATATTCAATAAATTATGCTTCGATACGACTTGCGGTTCTACTGATTCTTAAACAGTCACATACTCACATAATATTAAAATTAACTAAATGGTCTACAGTTTTTATGTGAGACTCGTCCATATATAGACTAGTTCTAACGCTAGTAATAGGCAGTAAGTAGGTACCTTAATTAAAATAATACAAGCACACATGTTAATCATAATAATATATTCATGTATATTTTATAAACACTATTTATATTAAACTTATACACTATAATACTATGTAGTGTATGCAATGTTGGATCATGGATATGAGTGGTTGATTTTATAAGATAACAAAGAGTTATATAATATATATAACTATCCCTACTATACGAATTACTTTAACGTCTATGACTATAAAATCGTATAGAATTGAGATATCTATGAGCAATGTTACCCACAAAATGTTTTGAAAGTACCTATATATACAATGTACAATCTATGTATACTAAATTCGTCGATTGTCCGATCATGGATATTTTATATTTTACTGATGTTTATTGGTGAGGCTTTAGGCAAGAGGACACAATAAAAAATACAATTAAAAAAAACTTATACGACATTTTTAAAAATCAGTGAAATAATTAATTATTGACAAAGTATTTGATTCTCGAAGAAACCAGATTATCAGCTTTATTGTTTCTGCCATAGCCATAATTCCAAAGTCAACCCACATGGATGAGACTCGAACTTTACTATCAGTCATAGACTGACAGCACCTGTTTGGCGTTAATGATTTATTTGTTTTATTCGAAAATCACGTCTTGATAGTACAGGTAATAAGCATGCATGCTAGGCAATAAAAATATTAATTAATGTAAGTTTTCAATCATTTAAATTGTTTACAATGTGTATACGTTTTTAAGATTTAAATTGGTATAACGCCACAAATCAATAAGTAAAAAATAAAAATAAATTACCTCTATTAATAGTTAATACTGTTAAGCTACAGTATACTTAATATAAGTAATAAGACAATAAGTGTTGGTATTTGTGTGCCTCGTTAAAATGCAAAATATGTTGATCGATATTTTAAAATCTTGGAGGTTAGAGATTTCCATCGTGATTGATTTAAATTGTATTTGACTAATTTGACAAAAAGTTCAATAAAAAAATAAAGAGGGAAAGTGGGACCGTTCTGCTGTACCGTGGGTGTCGACTGTCAGATGGAGTAATGGATGTGTTAAAGTTGATTTCAATAATATACAATCATTATATACGAAAAACGAATCTAAGCGAAGACGGTCTGTCAGCTTATATTACTAAGTATATTTTATGATATTATTGCTATATTAAAGTATTTTATTTTACTATTAGACCTTAGTAATATAATAGGTTGAATCAATATTTGCCGAAAAAATTGCATTTGATAACGTCATTGTGTGAATAAAATGTAATTATATAGTTTAAATGTTTCTAGTACCTACTCACGAATAATATTTTTAAATTACAACAAAATAACTAAAATCATGATTTTTTGTTTAAATACCTAATTAATTTATTTCATAATTAAATTTAAAATATCTTAAAAAAAAAAACTGTGTTTATATATTTTTAGATTTTTTGGTTACAATATGAACTACTTATAAGAAATCTTGTTTTAAAATTTTAATCCTCAGCTATAATAATTGAACATTTTATAAATTTTTAACTACAAAAAAATTGACAACTTTTCATAATTTTGATGAATTTTGTCAACATTTGAAATTTAAATACATTTAAAAAAAAATCATGCCTATGTATCTTTTAAATTTTTTAATTCCTTTTGTAACAACTTATAAAAAACCTCGTATTAAATTTTCAAGCTTTTTGGGTCAACAAAAAAAATTGATCAATATTCATAGAAAAAAACTAAAAAAAATTGAAAACTGAAAATATTTATAAATATCTCAAAAACAGTCAAAATATTTTGTACATTTTATCGTAGAAAATGATAAAATAAACATTTGGTGAAAATGTCAAGTATTTACGGTTAGATATTCGTTTTTGAATTACAACAAAATAAGAAAATCGTTCCATAAAAAATCGTTAGTTTCTAATGTCTAACTTCAAACGTTCATAAAAAATTAATTTGACTTTTTGCTTATTAAAAACTATTGTAGGTTTACGCTCAATTTTTTATTTAATTTTCACTAACAAGTTATGAGGAGCCTATTGTATTACATTTTCAAGTTTTATAACTTCGTTCCGTTCAGAATCTAATATGAAAAAAAAATTAATTATTGTAAGATTTTTTTTTATTTATTACAGGTACCTAAACCTATTATTAATGAGTGCCTTATTTTATATACCTAATGTAAAATAAACGAAGAAATGTTTCAACTCGTTCAACAATTAACAATATATGTGTATAATTGTTATATGGTAATTGTACACTGTATTTACTATTTAGTATTTACATTTATATAAATACATTGCTAATGATGGCCATTCTTGTTTAATTGACACGCATTTTTACTAATAAGGACGACTATTATGCTAGCGGTATAAAACCTTTATTTATAAAACAATTGTCAATGGGCTACGACCTACCTGAAGGTTTTTGAAATATATTATGTAAAGGTTTAAGGTACTTTAAAGAGCAAGAAAATAATACTTCAGAGTTCAGAGATAAAGGTAAATACGCTGTAATTATATTTAAACAGTTATACGCTAGCGTATGTGTGATTGTGTTTTCTTATACATTTGGACATTTCAAGTTTTTTATGATACGTTGACGTCTTTACAAACATATTACAATACACACAAATATACAATTTCTATAAGACAATAAGATTAGCCAAATTTAGTTCACCAATAATACTGCTCTGAGAAAAGCCTCTTTCAAAAAAATAATAATTAATTGGCAGTATGCCAACATCACAGAAAATGTAATAGCTTCATTATTTTTTTCAAAAATCAGAATATAAAATAAATATCAAAAAATAATTATTCATTGACAAGAAACGAATTAAGAAATTTGTAAAATACTTAGTACAACACTGAAGCACAGAATAAATGAAATAATTAAATTTATTATGTGGTTAAAGTTTAAAATATAGATTGGTAACAAAAATAAATATAATGCATGTTTCAGTTGAATGCTATAGAATACTAGATAACGAGCAATCAAACAGCAACACAACTGATTACTGGATGGGACATTCAGCCCACAAGCATTAGTGCATAACTATCTCAAACTGTCATTTGAAATAAAATTAAAAATGTTTAATAGATATATTAATATTGTAACATTATATATATATATATATATATATATATAAAACCACAAGTGACACTAACTGGACCATTAAGTTGAAGATTTACAAAAATATCCTATACAATGTGTAAAATATTTATAGACTATACCACACGTGTATTAAGAATGTTTGCAATGAAAATTTACATCATCAGATGAAATTATGTTATGACTTATAAGAATATATTAAATAATTTTTAATTAATAAATTAAATATTTAAATATCTAGGTATATTTGCTAATATAAAAAAACAATTTTTGCTATAAAATATCTAAATTATCTGTGACCTAGGTGCTATAAAGTTATATTGAAATATAATTTTTTTAAAGATGGGTAAGTGGGTCACTATTATGGATGTGTTAAATCTGAATTCAATGATATAAAATCATTGTATCTATACGAAAATAAATATTTTATTTTATTTTTTTATAATTAGATTTATAAATATTTCTCCTCGCCCAATCATTTTGAAAAGTACTGAGAATTTTTTACTTTTGACGAGCTTAAGTACTTTTTAGATCCATTTTTACTGTTTTTTAAGGTTAATTTAAGAAACACAAAAACAATTATATTTAATTATATAACTAATTCATACATCGCTCTGCTTAGAACCTAAAATATAATGTATAGTCTACACTTAAATATTAATCTTATTTTGTGTGTATTTTTTTTTTTAGTAAACTCGAGTTCAGAAGCATTCAATAAAAAGTATATTATTTTCGACGGAATAGATACATTTGGTGAGATTTATTTGAATAAAAAATTAATCGGCTCAACGAATAATATGTTTGTGAAGTACACTTTTTCGGTTGAAAAAATTCTTAAGGTATGTACAATTCTTTTTTTTCAATTATGTAATCATAAAACCTATTTATAGTTCTCCTAATAACATTAATATTTGCAATTTTATATGATATTAGGTAGGGAAAAATGTCTTAGAAGTCATCATTAAGTCACCTATACGCATGGCGAATCATTTTTTTAACGATTATTCTAATAAAATCCCACCATTTTGTGTCCCCAAAGAATACAACGGAGAATGTCATGTAAACTACTTAAGAAAAATGCAAAGTTCGTTTGGATGGGATTGGGGTCCTGCATTCCCGTCTGTTGGAATATGGTAGGTACAAATTTTAATTTATAGCAGTAGTGTATGTGAATAAGAAATAATAAAAAAAAATTACTTATGTTTATGTTTTATAGGAAAAGCGTAAGAATAATAATGTTTCAAGAAAATGTATTAGAAGGTATTAAAACTGAAACAATTGCGGCAAATGCTTCACATTGGTTATTAAAAACTGATATATATGTAAAATGTTTTGGGAGTATTTCTAATGCTAAATTTAAATTAGCTTTGAATACTGAAAAAAGTATTTTAAGCAAAGAACAGGATTGCTGTAACGATATATGCGTTGAAAACGAAATGCACATTGCAATTGAATTATATGTGCCTATGGTAATATTACAACAAAATTAAAAATTATTGATCAATTGATTTGGTAAAAACATGTTACACGTTTCATAAATTCTTGCCATAATGAAGTAATTTGTATTATTTTTAATTGTAATTGTTTTCTAAAAATCCAAATGTTTTGAATTTGACTCGATAAAATTTGATATAATAATGATAAAAAGGTACCACAATACCTATATAAGACTCAGAGGGGATCAAGATATATTGATATTATTTACATTCATAAAATATATTAGGTATTACTTATTTCATAGGTACCTATGAATCGTATAATATTTTATATTATAGCCTATATAATCGACGTAGGTATTTGACGTATTTATTTTTGTAGTCGTCTTTGAACTCTGAAGTATCATTTTCTTAGTTTCTTAAGCTACATTAAACCTTAAAATAATTTATTTCAAAAATCTTTAGGTATAGATCGTAGCTGGTAGGTACCTACTTGCAATTGTTTTATAAATATAGGTTATATACCAAGCGGGCGAGCTCTAAATGAAAATAGTTTTTTTTATGCAATAATTTTTTGGATTATAATACTAATAAACAATAAGTAATAACTATAATTATAATATTATGTCATATGTCTAAATATAGTGTCAACTGTCAAGTGGAGCAAAACGAGATAATAAGACATATATAATCATAATATAATAGTTACTTGGGCAGTTTTAAAATGCAATTATAAATTACGAAAATAAAAAACAAAATGTATTTAGTTAGGTAGGTAATTAGACAAATACACATAAAAAACCGGTTTCTTATTAATTAATTCAGTAAAAAGCATTAATATACACCATTAATGACGCGTTCCACAATGCTCGTGGATAGTTTTAATCATTGTACGGGACAATAAGTCCTGCGTACTTTTTATTTTATGTTTGCGACTGCCCCAATCGTATAAATTTCATGCATAGGTAAATAAAATCCAATTTTTTACTACCTATTAAACAAGGGACTTATCATGGAAAGAGGATTAAGGTTTTTAAAATGTGTTTATTTTACAAGTTCTGTACGTAACGATTTACTTACAATAATGAACAAATCTCTAAATGCCTTAATTTTTGTTGAAAGTATTTCAGTTGAATACTGTGATAAAATAATAAGACAATAAGTGATAACTAATAATGTGTAGTTAGGCGTGAAAAATAAAACCTGTTTTTGGCAGTTACCTCAATTCTCAACTCTTAAGTAGGTATTTTACGCAGTTTTACAATATCCTGTTTTTTCAGTCCATAATGTTTATAGTATCATGTTACGATTTATAATTTATAATAATATAATAAATACCTACACAAATACAATTTATATTTTAGACTGATATAAATACTTGGTGGCCTAATGGATATGGTGAACAGCCACTGTACAATTTAAGCATAGAATTTGAAACTCAAAATGATGATGTTCAATCAAAAACAATTTCTATAGGATTCAGAACAGCGGAACTTGTCCAGAAACCAATTGATGAAAATGATCCAAGTTTGGGTATACTAAAAATGTAGTACCTATCTATAGGCTAAGTAAAGCTGTGTAGAGCTCAGAAATTGATTATCTAAAAAATATTGAATAATAACTCATGTCTTAAAGTTTAGATTTTGTTTAGGTTCTAAACAAAATTCAAATATAATCTAAAAATGTTAAAAAAAATGTTATTAAAAAAAAATTAAAATCCATAAATACCAACAAATAATACTTTTTAATAATAGTATTTTACAAATTAAAAAATATTTATATTAAATACTAAAATAGAACCTATAATTTTATTTTTATGAAAAAGTTTATAAACATTTATTTATAATATTTAAAAGGATAAATATTTTTTTAAATTAATAGTAAAATTTGACATAAATCATTTAAACAAAAAAAGACTTATTTTTTGTTTCAATTAATAAAAATTAATAAAAACAACTTAAAATTATAAAAAATTTGAAAATGCATAATAAAATTTAGAGTTATTTTTGATTTATAAATATTGAATAATATCATTTAAGAAGATTCTAAAAAATATCTAAAAGTCATCAACTTCCAAGCACTACTAATAAGTAATTGTTTGGTATGACAAAATGAGATAAGAATTGTTTTTATATATATTTTTTAGGATTATCTTTTTATTTAAAAATAAATGGTGTAGCAATATTTGCTAAAGGTACTAATTACATTCCGGCTAATATATTTCCTGAGAATATGAATGATGAAAATTTAATTAGTAATTTGTTAACTGCAGCAAAACAAGTTCATATGAATACCATTCGTGTATGGGGTGGTGGAGTGTACGAGAGTGATGTATTTTACAAAGTAATTATTAATTAAGGCACTAAAAATTAAAAAAAAATTATATCAATTTAAAATTATTTGCATAGATATGTGACAAGTTAGGTATAATGGTATGGCAAGATATGATGTTTGCTTGTAATATGTATCCAGCAAATCATCAGTTTTTAGAAACAGTAGGGGTGGAAATAAAACAGCAAATTAGAAGATTACAACATCATCCCAGCATAATATTGTGGGCAGGTAATAATGAAAACGAAGCTGCATTAAGAGGCAATTGGTATGGAACAAGAAACAATTATTCTATGTTTGCTTCTGACTATATTGCATTATATGTCAACACAATAAAAACAATCGTAACAGAGGAGGATAAAACTAGAAATTTTGTGGTTTCAAGTCCTACTAATGGCTTAAAATCTGAAGAAGAAAATTATATAGCGGAAAATCCGTATAGTGCTTTATACGGAGATGGTAAGTTTCCTATGTATACATTTTAAATCAAATATTTAATTCATAATTTTTTTTTTTATTAAAATTTTTTAGTACATTATTATAACTATGAGATTAATAGTTGGAGTTCAATTTTTTTTCCGTGGACTAGATTCGCATCAGAATATGGTTTACAATCTCTTCCTGCATATCAGACACTGCAAAAAGCTTTCGATGTAAATGATTTAATTAATTTCCCCTCGCCAGCACTAATTCATAGACAACATCTACCTTTAGGATATGGGTTCATGTTGTACCAAATAGAAATAAATTTACCTGTACCACCAAATCCTACTGTTAGTGATTATGTGTATTTGAGTCAAGTATGTAATTGTAATTAAGGCTAACTTATTAAGTATCAGTTATCACTTGTCATTATTATTGATATTATGTTAGATTGTTCAAGCTAGGGCTATGAGAATACAAACAGAATGGTATCGAAAACATAGGAATACATTATTAAAAGATGGTAGAGGTTTAACAATGGGTGCATTATATTGGCAGTTGAATGATGTATGGCAAGCACCAACTTGGTCATCAATAGGTAATAAAACTAATTTAAAAATATTTGTTTTAATAAAAATTAATTTGTATTCATAGGTATCAATGTTGGACTAAAAAAATTGGGGTAAAAAAGTCCTAGGAAAAATAATCCAGTTTATATAATTAAGTAAAAGAAAAAATATGATGTGATGCACAATTAACATTCTAATTAGTATTAATATAAATTGTAATTAAATGATTTACCTGACAAAATTAACAAATAGTCTATATTCAATAGAAATTATTAATATATATGTATATTGTTTTCGTATTAATTATTAATTCAATTATTTTTATATAACATGATTTGGTAATTAAAATTAGAGAATTTTTTCTTTTAAAAAATTTATATGACGGAGTAAATTAGACTGATAAAAATTATTATTATATATGTATATCCTATATTGTTCTATAAATAATTTATTAGATTTTTTTTATATAACATAACCTGAAATAAATTATTTAAAATATTATTACATGTATATAATATATACCAGACTTCTTAATGACGGATTTTTTTACCTCTGACTTATTAGTAGTCTACCGGGAAAAACAATTCTGTGATTAATTGACAATCAAAGTTTATACAAATTTTACTTATAATAAAAAAATGTCATTAAAAATAATTTGTCAGTACTCAAAATTTTACAATGAAAAAAATTAATTAGTAAATTAACCATGGATAATGATTGAATTTTTAATCATAGTAAATGATTAATTTTACTAATTAACATTTTAATAGTGAAATTTTATCTTTTTTAGCATCAATATTACATTATTTTAATCCATAAATAATGGTAAATTCAAAAAGTATATATTTAACAAAGTTTGTAAATTTTGTCATAGATAAAATCCTTATAAACTTTAATAATTGATTAATCATAGATTTTATTTTGCCTAATACAGATTCATAGGCATGACAGTTTTTCCTTAACCATTCAGTATTATTATTTATTATAAGTAGATAAAATAAATTATGATCAATAAAATAATAAATGTATTAGTTAAATATTAAATACAATTTTACTTCCAGATTACGACCAACGATGGAAAATGTTACATTATAGTGCATTAGATTTTTTCTCTCCAATTATCATAGTTCCAGAATTAGAAATTTCAAATAATTTAACAATTTATGTAGTTTCTGATAGTCTAGTGGATTTGGAAGTAATTTTTAATGTAGAGGTATATAGCTGGAAAAGCAATATACCACTCTCTACATATATATCAGATATTATATTATTGGTTAGTAGTGCTAAGTACTTAGTTATTACTTAATACATTACAAAAATTTTAATTAAATATTTGTTTCAATTGTTTCAGAAAAATAATAGTGCTCAGTTAATTTTAAATGAAAACTATTTTAATTGGTTGAAAGCAATAACACAAAATTGTGGTCAAAGCAAAGACCAACAGATTCGATCTTGTTTTTTACACACAAAACTGTATTATAACAATATAAATATGACAGAGGCGTCTCCATCAAATTATCTGTTCCCCACTGCATTCAACAAAATTATTGGCTACGAGACACCTAATATATCGGTAATTTTTTTTGTTTTTTACAAAATTTTTGTTTAATTAAATTGGCAATGCTAATTTAAGAACCTAAATAATTTAAACTAATTAATTGTGACTAAATATATGGTTATTTTAGGTAAAAAAATAATTTTATATACTAGATTCAGTAAATATTTATGTTGACCTTATCGTTATAAAATGTTATATAAAAAAAATTAATATTAAAATATGTACTTCTAAAGTAGCAATTGGTGTTAAAAAATAAAACAATGCATTGCAATTATTAAAAAAGTAAAATGATATAAAGTAAATTGGAGAAGTAAACTCTATTTAAGTAATTTTATTAAAATTAATAAGTTTAATTTAAGAAAATGTAATTTTCAATTAAAATTCAACAAAATTCTTTGTCGTGTAAAAAATACAATTTCAGAATTTGTTTAAAAACTCATTGTTAGTAAACATTTCGACTAAAATGCTAGTACTGTGAATCAATTATAATATACATGTATGCATAAGAGGGTAATTACATGGTTGATTTCATAACAATCTCATTCCAAAACACTTAACCATACCTAAACCTAATACAAAATTATTTCTACCTTATTTTTGAAAAAGTCATAAATATGTCAATATTTTTTTTAAAAGCTTTGCAAATATTAATTATTTAATTCTATTTTAAATGGTCACACAAAATTTACTATAAAAGAATAATCTAATAATTTCTTAATCATGCATTTAAACTTAGAAGTATATTATATCTGTGTATATTTTATACATATATCATACCTATACTTTACAGAGAAGTGTGCAAAAACATAATATTACACTTCATTATTAGTTGAATCAGAATAAAGATGACTCCATTACACCAAAAAAAAGAAAAAATATAACCATAAAATACAAAATAAATAAATCTTGTTTCAGTATAATATCTACAATTTAAATGAAAAATTAAAAATATTATTTTTCCATAATTTCATATTTAAAGATTACAAAAATGAGCATTTGTTGATTTTTCTCCATAGGTGTCTAGAGTTTGGCAAGAAAAGAAAAACCAAATAAATGTTAAATTGGAATCAACAGGAATAGGCTTATTTGTTTGGTTAAATGTCACTCAAAATGATGGTAACTTCAATGAAAATGGATTTGTTATGTTAAACAAAACAAAAACTGTGAAATATACATCAAACAAGGATATCTCATTAAAACAATTTAATTTAGAAATTGAACATCTTAGAACAAAATTTATATAGTTTTAAAATGTAACATATCAAAATATAATAAATATATATATATATACATAGTTTAGAAATCAGGATCCTTTCAGCATCAAATTATATAAATATAAATGGAAAATAAAATTGACTTTTATAGATTTACAGGTTTTTTTTTAACTTTATTTTCTGGAGCATTTGGATTTTGCCCTCTATAAAATTGTTTAAGTAAATCCATTGCCTGGTTTCCAAATAATCCACCTTGAACTTTACATTTTTCTAAACCAGGAACAGCAAGTACAGTACCACAGCCACCAAAACGGTCATTAGCACAACCATAGACAATGTTAGTACAACCGATATCTATTAACATTGCAGCACACATTATGCAAGGTTCCACAGTAACAACAACGGTTATTTTAGAAAGTTTTTCTAAAAAGCCAGCTTTAACAATTGTATCGACACAATTTATTTCAGCATGCCTAGTTGCATTTTTTGTTTCATTTACTGTGTTACGACCAGAAGCTAAAACATTACCGTCATTATCAACAAAAATACAGCCGACAGGAACTTCCCCTGCTTCTAGTGCTTCTTTAGCTAAACATAATGATTTATTCATATGAGTACTCCAATCCATTTTTATTTGAAGAACTGGAGAATATTGTATGATTTGAGTTGAACTAATGTCTCTTTTTTCCATTTTTCTGCTGTGCCAACACTGCGCGGACTGGGGTGAGGAATTTGTACAACCTAAATTAAAATTAGTCTGTAAATTATTTCTGTAGATAAATCGGTTAAAATTAATTTTCTTATTTTACTTTAATATTGGTTAATCTAAACTTCTTGACTACTTCATTAGACCTTTTTTCAGCATATTTTCCAATAGCAACAATGATTTCAGTATGAAGTAAAGTAAGTATATCACTCAATGATTTATCACAGATTTCTTGTAACTCTTTTTGGTATTCACTCTAAAACATAAATAACAAATTATGTGAAATAGATAAATATAATATAGTACTTATGTACATCTGAACATGTATATCATACAACAATATAAATGTAAATGAAGATTGCAGTGTTGATCTTACAACCTACTATAATATATCAATTTGCTCTATAATAATAATAATAATAATATTATAATATTGTTTAGTTGTGTAATGTTATGTGTAACATTATTTACTTATTTTTTTTTTTTTTTTAATGTAATACAAATTACATATTCTATATGAATTCAATAAGTAATAGTTATAATAAGTAGCAACTGAAATTTAAAATATTTAAAGCCTTAGTTATTAAAATGTAAAATTAAATATATTTTTAACTGCAAAATAATTTGCAAATTTTTTAAAATTCTAAACTTACAAAAAAAAGTTGTAGCTGGATTCTTGATGGTTTTAAATTTTTATAAAAACAATTTATAAAAAAACTTTATATTATATATTCAAACTTTTTGAATTAGAAACAAAAATAAAATCAAACAAAATTAAAAAAGTTTAAATTTTTAAATAGCTTTAAATTATTTTGAAAAGTAATTGAATTTTTTTACTTTTAAATGTATTACAGTAAATTGATCCAATTTTCTACCAAATTTCATTTTTATAATTGAAGATTGAATCATTTTTTTTAGCTACAACATGTGTTAATAAAAAAAAAAACTTCATTTTAAAGTCAATATACTTATTGCTTTGTTCAGAATCTAATATTGTTTTTTCCATACATTAATATTGTGTTTTTATTTTTTAGCAATCAAATTGGCATTTATAGATCATAATACTATTATATAGTAGTATGACAGTATCTTAAATTTACAATATTAAAGGGGAGTACAATTCATGTTATTTGAAATAAAAAACAATTTGAAGTAAATAATAGTTACTGTCTGGAAATAATCTAGACTATAATCTGGAGAAACTGGAAGAATTAAATCCTTTCAGTTTCTCCAATAGTAAAAAAAAAAAAGTAAAAATTAATAGTTAATCATAGTATAGTTTTATAAATTTTATAAAACTATACTATGATTATAATTTATAAATTTAAGTTTTGCAGTCCAAGACATGTAGGTCTAGTTACATCTATGGTTTACCTAATGATTGTCAAGTAAAATAAAATTAATATATATTCTTACTGTAAGTAAATTTACTGATTGTATATAATAAATTACACAAAATAATGATTGTAAGTGTTATTACAAAAATTATACTGGATTAAAAAATTGTATATAATAAATTATCATAGGCTTTTATATTAAGGTACAATTTTGACAGGTGGTATAATTTATAGTACTCAATAACTATAATCATAAGATACAAATATTAATAGCAAATAAGATAATAAGATAAGATAAAAGCTGATTTTTAAAATATTACCTTTAAATCGCCTGGTGTGATATTTTTAGCATTATTATTCATTAACGCCAAAGGGAAATAATTATGAATAAAACAATCTTTGAAAAATTTATATGGATCGCCTTCACTGAGTTCAATAAAAAGATCCCACAATCTTTTACCACTTACTTCACTTCTATGGCAATTAAGACCAGTAATTGGTCTTTGAGGATGACAATTTGTGGGTGTTAATACTTCTCCATCTACTCTTAAATAACTTCTGACAATATTAACTTCACCAAATGGTATCTAAAAATCATAAAAATTTAATTTATTTACTATTTTAAAAATTAGAAATTGAATACTTACACCAGTTTGACACATTCCCCAGGGTCCTGGGTTGATGCCTAAGAATAATACTTTTTTGCTTGTACATAAAAACTTTTTTAAAAATACCTTGTGTAAATTTGAAGCATAATCTAATGGACTATAAATATACTCAACGTTTGGACCATAATTTAGATTGTTTAACTGAGATACAAGATCATTTTCTAAGCTTATAAAACAATCAGTTAAATCATCAGTTTCAGGTTCATTTTGTTGACTAAAATATTTTGATACAGACATTGATAACTGTAATAAAATAATAAATGTTAGATTATAATTGGTTTTAAATAATCATAGAAAATTCAAAATATTTTGGATTTTTATAACTGGTTTAATATAAATATATAATATATAGATACATCTTTAAATATATTTAATAAAATATTAGACTGTAGACTAAAGAATTTGTTCTAAAGAACTGATATTATTTAGGGTAAGACAATAATATGAACGACAGAAGTTCATAAAAATTTTAGAGGAATTATAATTCAAAACAACTAGGTAAATCATAAAAAAAAAAAATTAAAATATACTAATGTGTATCTACTGTAATAAAAGAACCAGAATATTTTTTATTTCTATTGTCTTCTAGAAAAAATATCAAAGCCCTTATTATAGTAAAATAAGCCATATCTTATAATTAGGAAAAGGGCATATTTGTAATTAAAATATACAAATAGGTACATAACTATAGATGTATAATTTATAAGGTATATGGAAAATTTCTTTTTATTTAATTTAAGTATACCTAACATAAGAAAATACCATTAATTAATTAATACAAATTGTTTATAAATACTACATAAATTATAAAAATATGAATACCCAGTACAAAATAATATTACAAACCAAAAACATTAATAATTCTTATTAAAATATGTATGAACATAATATAAATCCATTCCCAACTTAAAATACTACTACAATCTATACTCTTCATAACATAACAGTATTCAATAATAATCATTAACTACTATACATGTTAATATATTATTATTAAATATCAAGTAGTAATTTGATAATTTCTAAAATATTATCAAACCAAAACTATTAGTTTGAGATAAAGAGCCTTAATAAAAAAACATTTTACAAGGCTCTCTAGTAAAGTATTTATTCTTAGTCTTAAAATTAACAATTGAACAACTATAATTTATTAACTACCTATGGATTTATATATTTTTAAATTTTATTTGTTAAATACGATTTTAAGTACCTATTAAATATTTTAATTATATGTCCAGGATATGAGTTTTACTATTTAAAAAATAAATATATATACATACCTATACTAGCACTACCAATGACAAGAGTCATTAATTTATATGATAATACAATGAACAGCAATCACTGTCGAAGTGCCTTGGTTGTATTTTATCTTCACAAACATGGTTTTTCAATGAATAAACATAAATAGTACGCTACAAACATTATACATCATGACATTCGAAGTAATTAGTCATTACTAATTGTATGTACCTAGTTAGGAATTTGAATTGAAAATTAATTATTGAGAAATTATTATAAATTAATTATACTTACTTATTTCTAGTACCAATCTTTAATAAAAAGCTTTAACTGAAAATAATTCAAGAAATATTATAAACGTATGTATTTTATTTGTTCAATTCTGGTATGATTTTTGATATTTTATTTTTAAACCTTTTCTCTCAGATTTTTGCATTTTCTTAATTTTTGATATCTTAATCGTGTTCTTAATACGCTATATTAGTGATAACGTCTTATCAACTGTCAAGGAGTTTCTATAATGCCGGATCTAAATAAATTGTCCCTGTTCTAAATACACTGCAACAATTTTCAACTATTAATTTTAATTAATGCACATGTTCCACATATTATAAAAATATTAATAATATTTAAGACGGGTTTATGGTATTTATTAATATTTATAGATAAATCGTAAAAATACGATACGTTAAAAATCTGAACAAGAAACAGAATTTAAATAAATTGAAAATTTAATTTTGGCGTTAAAATCATGCTACTATAATTTTCATTATAGAATGATATTAAAACAGTAGTACCTTTTTTATTTTAATCTTTGTTCCAATATGCCTAATTATTCTTTTTAAATTATTTATAATTTTATTAAAAATATGTCACATTTTCATGTTGAATTTAACACTTTTTAATATATTTTTTTAACACAAAAACTAAAAACCATTGTCTTTAACTCGTTATTGGAAAACGTCATATTATATTATTAAGAAGTAGATTGTAGATTAATGTAAATTTATTTTCAATGTTTTTAAATAAACAAACTCATTTTGAATGCTAATTTCTCTGCCATTAATTTAAAACAATATTCTCATAAAAAAAAAAGTTAAAACCACAAAATGCAATGGCATAAACATATAAGAAATTAACTCATCACATTAATGTTGGTGTTTCATACTTATATTACATTAGTTTATTTTATTTTTACCTATTGTATGTGATTCTCAAATTCATATTATACCTACATATTTATATTAGACAACAATTACACATTTGCACTGTACATTATACAAAACAAATAAATGCTAGGTACTTACAGACAAACAAAATACACCGATTAACCGACTCCCTTTCACGGCAGTACATAACATAAGAATATACCACGATTCACATTATTATATTTATATAAATTCTGTTGTAAAGTCTAAAAATATATTAAAATACACATTATTACTTAGTAATGATTTAGTTCAGTTATATATTACCTACAACTTATCATGTTGTTGTTCTATGCACATTAATATACTCATTACCATTGAACTTAATACACCAGATTGATAATTTATAATTTTTATAAATTACCTTTTTCTTAACCTATTGTAAGCAAATCATACATTTATATTATACACTTGAGTATTACACAATTACACTGTATATTATACAAAATTAAATGTTGTTCTCGCCGACCAACTAAATACCATACACTACTATTCCTATATATTATAGGATTATTTTTACCTCTAGCTTAAGGTTTAAATTACATACTGAAAAGAGCTAGAGACCTCATAGAATCTTTGAGAAGGGCTGGACACCACAATGATGGATATGTGCAAACCGAAAGATATAATAGAACCATATCCTCATGTAAAAATATTATATCATTTTATTTCAATAATGTAAATTAAGTAATATGATTGTTTTGTTTTTGCATAGGATCAGTCAATTGAACTTAGCGTTCGGTACTATGGTCATCTATATTTTACATTTAACTTACCTTTAATTATTAATATAATTTATAGTTGTTTTAATAAACTTAAGTCATTTTAAAATTACATAAAATTTATTTTTATCTATTATTCCTAATACAGAAATTTTTCTACATTAAGACATATCAAAACATATCTCTGAAACTCTGTTGACCAAACCAAAATAAATTATATCAATCATTTTTACATTTACTGTTCAGTTGAAAAAGTAATTCTTTTCCGTTAGGAAAGTAAATTTAGTTGGTACTTTGAAAATAAAATTTAAAAATTTAATATGAGGTTTCTCATAAACTATTTTAATAGCTGTTCAAAAATATTAAAAATTCATATGCACAACTTTCTTTTATAAGCATTTAAATGATATAATAATAACAATCATTTTTACATTTTTCTATTTACCATTCAATAAATGTTGAAGAAGTAATTATTCAAACTACCTAAAAAAATGAAGGGGTTTATATAGGCAAATTCAATGCATTTTTTATACTTAAAAAATAAACAATTTAAAAAATAAAAAAAATTCTATGGAAAAATTAAACTATTTTAATTATACAGTTGAATTTTAAATAGTAAACAAATTAATTTAATTATATTTAATCATTCAATGTTTAAGATGTTTTGTATAGGCAATTTTATATTTTATTTAAGTTTTTATATAATTGTGATTTCTTTACACACAATTGCAGATATAAAAATTTTGTACACTTTCATATGTGTTAATTATAAGGGTTTTCATCATTCACAATCGTTTTGTGTAAAATAAAAATTAAATTTAAGTTTATAATTTTGAAAAATTAAGCAGAAATCCTAAATATTTCAATAATGGTGTTATATTCATGAAAGCTGCATGGATTAACTAAAATGAGTATTAAAATAACTACCCACCTCATAAAACTTTTTTCACTAGATTAATCAATGGAAAATTATGAAAAAAATGTTTTTTAAATCACCTGCACGTGTTGAATTATTTTAATAATAATAATACAATTTTAAATATATATATATTTAAAATTTCTTTTTTGTGTTTGTCATCACGTTTTAGAGCAGTAAAAATGCTCCAATTTTTTTTTATCAGCATCTTTTCCAGTAGAAACTAGTTGGTACTTTGAAAATAAAACTTGAAAATGTAATATGAGGTTCGTCATAAATTGTTATAATAGTAGTTTGAAAATATTAAAAATACATATTTTTTTTATAAACATTTAAAGTTCAAATTTTGATCAAAATTCATTCAAATATTGAACATTTGCAAATTGTTTTGTAATTAAAAATGTATAAAATGTTCAGTTTTCATAGATAATCATTGAAAATTTAAAACAAGGTTTCTCGTATATATTTAATGTTGTAACCAATAAATCTAGAAAATATATTAACAACCGAAAAATTAGCAAATTACTTTGTGATTAAAAAAATAAATCAAATACTTTAATATAGGTAGCTTATAAATATAATATACATAATAAATAATTATAATTGATGTATAAAATAATGTTAGGCAGTAATCGGAAAAAATGTTTGACTTTTAAAACTGGTGGTATAGTTTGTACGGTAAATGAGATGTATTCACTGTGTACTTACATGTTCTAATTATTTTAATTATAAAAAGCATTTGATTGTTCGACAAATCATCAAAACCGGGTGTTGTGGGGGAGGGGGGAGGTGTCGAGCGTCATGTAGTCGTTTGTCGGTAGGAGCAAGGTCGATAACCACGAACCGAGACCCGAAAGGGCTGGAGCACCGTGGATTTTTGAATGTGTATTTAAGAAACACTGAAATAAGTAATAATAATAATAAATTGAAAAGTTAATATATTTGGTAATCCAATTTGGTGCCGAGAAAAATGAACTTGCGTAAAACTCGGGCTTAAAAAAAACACAGCAAAGAAATATTTATAAAATAATACCAAAGACGAGACACATAAATCGCATATAACGATAATAGTTTAGACAACGTAAATATCATAATAATGGCATCCACTAGACGGTTACCATTTATATGTAATATTTAACAACAAACTGTGCCGGCCGGACACTAAAAAAAAAAAAAAAAAACGAGAAATAATAATAATAATTGTACACACACCCATACTATGGACCGGACGCCCATCAGCGTCCCATCGGTATCGTTCTTCCCCGCGGACATCGCCGGGGAAGACGACTTTGGCGTATCGCCACTCCACCACGACGTTTTTCCTTGCGCGGTGTAATATAATACTTAGGCGGACGGCAGAAAAAGGAAGAGAGCGAGCAGACCGGCTGGCGTGAGCCGGACGTCGCCCACTGGAGAAGAATAGCGGGATGCCGGTAATATTATAACGAGCTCAATAATTACAATTCATATTAAATAATAGCGTTGGCGGGCAAAGGTGTTGCTTTAGATTTGCCGCGCACTGGCGTATAATTAATGTACCTGTGCGATACGCAATACCATATGATAATAAATTAAGGTACCCAACTTACACTGGACGTTACAAGCAGTTAATCACATTTATTGATTCTTAAAATAATATATGCTTATATAGAAATATGTCTGTGCGTCTAATATCTAATTGACACCGTCCAAATCAACGACCAAACAATTAATATTTTATGTTGTTATTATAATTTTAATTTAAAATTATAAACTATTTTGGTTTTTTTTTTTATTTCGCATTTCAATGAACAAATCGTATACACATATCTCTTTGGTATGAAAAGATGTATTATAATATATTATCAGCTGTGGAATTATTATATTGACGTAATATAATATTTATCATATCTATGGCAATTGCCAAAAACGTTGCAGAGAACGAAGTCGATTAACAATTCTAAAATTGCATGCAAAGCTAAATAATCAGACATGAACATAAAACATTTGTGTTCAGTACGTATTAATTTTTCATACATCACAATATTTTCAGTTCAAATGAGTTAAAACGTTCCACAACTGCGGCGCGACGTGGTGCACTGTGTTTATACTGCACAAGGATTTACCAAAAACGTCAAAGTCTAAGTAAGTTTCTTTTCGTATTATTTTAAGGATCAAATTTATTTTTTTACTTAAAATACGTATTTAATGATACCTAAGTGTCGTGAACGTATATTTTATTTCCGAGTACGCGATGTATAAAATACGCAAACTCGAATACCTAACCCAAACGTCGTCGTCGTTTCACCGCGCCCAAGTCGTAGAATAATAATTAATACGTACATGAAAATATAGAAATACATTTTAGTTTAATTTACAAAAATACACGTCATAAGTTATAAGATACAATTTCAATTAAAATTATTACATAAAAGTAATATATATATTAGTATAGGTATTTTATCATATATTAGTTTATTACACTTATTCACTTATAACTTAACATAGGTAGAGTGTATAGGTATAGTATATATAAGTATAGGTAGAGTGTAAATAAATTCATAAACAATAAAAGTTTAAAATTACTTTCCATATTTAGATAATTATATTGTGTAGGTGCATAATGATAATATTATACATTATGAGAAAGCTTGTATTAGATACATTTTCAAGGTTTTTGATAAAAAATTATATTTTAATATTTATCGGAAAGAAACTATACCTACAAATTAAAATATTTCAAATACTTTTAAATAGCTTATAATTATAAAATATAACATAATATTGTGATATAAAAATAATTTATATACTATATATAAATATATAGTATATTATAGTATATAGTTATTAATTTCGTGCTCAGCAATATCGGAGTAAAAAACTGCTGGTTTTAGCAGTTATTCCATTTAAATTATAAACTATTTTTGTTATCGTCATATCAAAAACAAAAAACACGAACTTCTTGTTTGATATATGGTTCGACTATTTTATCCGACTTCAACATAAAATCAAAGTCAGATATCGATATTTGTATTATATTATATCTGTGGATTTTTCATATTGACATGAAAATATAATATCTGTCATCTATGTCAATTAGTAATCGTTGCAGGTGACGTAGACAGGTCATTAATCACGGCATTAACGATTCTAAAATTTCAATGAACAAAAAACTTATTCCGTTCCGTTCGGTTTTATTTTTTATAAATCACAATATTCTCATTTCAGAGTCATTTTTTGCACGTCGTTGATGTGTGTACGACACAGGTTTCGCCGGAATGGAAGATGTTTAAATAAGTTTGTATTGAAATATTTTTTTGGACAAAATTCATTCACATGACCAACATAAACGTCGTCGTTTCACTGCGTCCAGGTCGTACTATAATAATATAATATACCTAAATAAATAGAGTTATAGTCGTAAAAGTTCTTATGTCCCGTAAAAAACAACAATAAATATTTTTGAGCATAGAAATATTTTTAATTTTTTTCTATTATCAGTTGCCTTATATACAGTAAATTCAATATATTTTCGCCAAAACGTATATATAGGCATAGCCGTATTTAGAAATTTTGTACTCCTGGGCTCAAAATGCGTGGAGCTCATTTTAAATAATTTTTTTTTAATATTATAGTACTTATAAAGTACAAAGATAACCAAAATTTTTTTACAAAATTCGAAATTTTATAGAAAGTCTCTTATAAATTGTTAATAGTGTAATTTAAAAAAAAAAAGTACGAGCGTTAATTCACAATAGCTTTTTATGATTGTCTAAAATTATAATTTTTAAACAATTTGTCAAAAATAAGAAAATTTGTGATTATTATTTATTATTATTATTATTTTTGATTATTTTGTTGATAATTATAAAAGGTATATAAAGTATAGGTATAGGTTTAGCTAAGGCAAAAGTTTCTAGACAATATTATAAACCTTTATAGCAAAGATGACTATTGTGAGAGTAAGGGAGAAGAAGTGTGAAGATGGAACAGTTAGGTTAACAATTTCGAATACGTAAGAAAGGATCTAGAATTGCATAGCTCACTCGACTTTTTGGCTGATACTGTATTTTTGTTGGTTCACAGCCTTGACTTATATAGGCAAGGATAAACGAGTTTAAAACGGAGTTGGTATTATCGGTTAAGTATTGAATTAAGTGTCATCAAATTAAAGAAGCTGTTGATTGTTGAAATTTAACATTAACTGTGGTTAAAATATTAAACTTAAAAGTAGAAAAGTAGGCATGATTGGATGTAAAAATAATAAGTATTAATGATTTATGTGTAGGGGAGATCGGGGTATAATGAGACGTATCGATAAAGTGAACTTTATTAAATAATTAATTTATGAAAAACATATTAGATAGTAAAAATATTGTTATAACAATTAAAACAAAAAAAAAAGAAATACAAAATATGATTTTAAATCTGTATTTAAAAAAAAATTGTTATATAAGAATTTTATAATTACTATTATCTACTATATTAATTGACCAAGAAAAATGTTTGAACTATAATTGTTACCTAATACAAAAATTAATTTATAAACATTTTTTTTTCTTTCGTTAGAATTAATAATAATCAATTGTTATGCTAAAACTATGAATATTTATAGTTAATTATCAAGTTGTCAGTGCGGTACATCCATGTTTTAAGTTAGAAATTATATATTAGAAATAATCCATCGCGAAAAAACCTTTCAAACTTAATGGTATGATAAATTTAATAAATATAATAAATTATGGGTACCACATAAGAATTAATACGTCTGTACAATCATGCTGGTAAATTAACTTGATATCCTAACTTGGAGAAAAATGTAACTTAAACGTGTCATAACTGTTACTAATAGTTAACAAATATAATACAAATACTTCATAATACTGGATGATACATTTAACATAAGAAACTCAATATTTCAAAAACGTTTCGCTAAAAAAAATGTATTTTTATAACTTTTAAAAGAGCAACATTCATTTTGAATTCTTTATTTCCAAGCAGAATATTTTGTGGAGTACTTCAATAAATGAAAATTAAATTTTGATGTGTATTTTATGACCTATATTATTTAAAGATTATTTGAATTGAATGAAGTAATACATGGATATCCGAAAAAATGTTCGCCTACTACTTCGTTATTATTAATTAAAATATTTGTAACAAATAAACTACTTATCCGAAACTTGATTTATATAGTTCTAAATACTCCAAATAATATATTACTTTAGAATATGAAAATAAAAATGTAATAAATTAAAGAAATTATAACGATAAAAAATAGCTAAAAGTCTAATTTTTTTCTTAAAAGTGTGTTGTGTAATGACCTTTTTTTATTTTATAAAAGGTTTGTATTTTTTTAAACAATGACAATAACTTGAATGTCTCTATAAAATAACTTTAACAACAATTGATTTCAAAATTGTGTGATCAAAGTATGCTTTAATTAAAAAAAATACTGTAACTTTTGCACAGTTATATAATTTTCTTATATTATTGTTTTATAAATATAAACTTTACACGCACTATCAAAAAATAATATATCACGTACTTTTACTAAAAATCATTTGTTAAATTATCATTTATGTCGTTATTACAAACTTAATGAATTTTATGTATAAAATAAATAGGTAAAATTAGCTTATAGAAATGGTTAAATATCTTAAATTACCTTATTTTATGTGGTGTTTAAAATAATATAAAAATTGTAATTACTTAAAACAAAAACTAAGTTATAATTATTATTTTTTCCGAAAATTATGGTTTTTTGATGACAATTTTTGTTTTCAAAATCATTAGAGATTTCTTAATAAAATTAGTATCTTACGTGAAATTGATAACTCCATATAAAATAACATTAACGATATAATTAGGTATTAAAATAAATAAATAAACTTAGAACATCGATCAAAACTAAGTAGGATCGTATTCTCAAATGTTGTATAAACAATGAAAAATCAAAAATGTATCAATTTTAATCAACTGATAAAAACAAATAATGCATTGACAGTCGACAGGAATATTTTATAAAATGTTCTTATTTGTGTTATTTCAAGTATTTTTCTTATAATTTGTGGTTAATAGTTATTATAATCCAATTTAACATTTTAAATATTTTTTTTTAAGATAAAATAATTTATTAGCATTTCAAATTTAGCTTTCTATTATAATGTATATACATTTTTAATATATTTTATAGATATGCAGCAGCAACAATTAAATTCTATCATTTTTATTATAAGTATATAGTACCTATCATATTTATACTTTTTTTATTTTTAATTTTCACTATGTTTTTCTGTCAGTTATGTAATAAGAAAAAAACTATTTCATAACGACAAATACATACATTAAATTTAAAATACTACATTTATCTTTTTTTATTTTTATTTTCTAGATAAAATGTAGCTTTAAATCATACGAGTTGTACTTTGTAAAACTTTTTTAAAAAAAATTTATATTTTCAAAGACATAAAATTGAAATAAATATCAATTGTTAACAATTGATTAGTTATGCTAGGTCAGTTATCAATTTCATTTTTAAACATTTAATTTTTATTTTTGTTAAGTATTGGCATCTATATACTATTTCAATTATTTATTAAAATATTCTTTAATTGATATTTAAAAATGCATAAACTACAAAGTATAAGCTATCCTATAAGTACAAAAAAACTGAAGTATAATAATAGTATTAAATGATTGCAATAAATTTTTTATCTTCAAATTTCTTATGAGTAATCACGTAAACATAGGTAATATTTCATGTCACATACGTATTGTTAATATTATCTAAATTAAAAATAAAAATTACACTTCAACAAAAAAGTTGTACCTATAATAGACATACGAGTACTCGTTTACTTATATATCTCATAAATTATGTTATGGTTTTTATAACTATAAGATGTAAAAAGTAATTTGCCCTTGATGTAGTTGAAATAGTATTCGTAAGTTGACGTTAATATACTATTGTGTACAGTGTTTCGTTAGTGTCCAAAGGACCGACGGCCTACTGTGATTCCCTAAAAATTGTTATTTATAATATTTATATGTTATAAAAAGTTGTATCTGCAACTGTCTATGTTTTGGTAATTATTCGATCATGTCCAAAGGAACGGTCCCCGCTTATGAGATTTTTGTTTATATATATATATGGTCTATCACGGGCGACTTAAGCTCCCGTCGATACATTATATGTTTTTTGGTGTTAATTTTCTGGCTGTTTGAGTTTTATGTCAGTTGGCTTTCTCTATAAAATACTAATGATCAATAAGACAAAATAACAAATTTATTTGGAATCAAAATGATATATATAAAAAAAAAAAAAAAATGTAAATAAATACAAATAATAAGTGTAAAATTGTATATTGTTTAGATATTATAGTTTATAGATAATATATAATTATTGTTAAATTGGATGTAAAAGACAAGAAGAATATTGAATTTAATCGTTTATTAGATTTTGAACCCATCTTGAATATCTTCCGTTTTTAAAAATCAAGTGGTAGTTAAATTATACCTAAATTTTTTTTATTAAATTAAGAATCTAATGATTGTAATTTATGAGATTTATGAATTATAGTGTTAGAATAACATATAAAACCTAACCTAACCGACATTGTATCATGATAAACCTTAGAAGGATCAAGGATTAATCACCTGCAAAAAATTTAAAAAATTCAATTTTTTAAATTTATAAATTTGAATAATTTAAATGTAATAATGTATGCAGTATTCATTTTTCATGACATTGTACAATCGTACTCAAGTTTGTGTTCCCTTAAATATTTTGACAATTTATTTTACATTACCTGTACTCTCAACACACGATTTAGGAGTTTAGGATCTTCTAATGTGATAATTTACTATCTTTTCTACCCCAAAAAGTCGATGCCAATTCTCTGTTTATATTTGGCACCACAAGGGTGATAGACAATTGGGTTTTGGCGGGCACCTTTACGGTGCAAGTAATAATCGTATATAATATTATCGGATGGTTTAGTTTTTGTTTTTAATACGTGTTGTTGTGGCTACACTGTTTACCATAGCAATTATTTTATGCAATTGAAAAATTATTGTATTTTTAGTTTGTACATGTTGAGTAGTTTGGGAGACACTGGGCTTTTTATCAATTGCTGTTGGATTATAATTGTTCCTGTTCTAAATGCACTGCAATAATTTTTATAACTATTAATTTTAATGATCCACGTGTTCGGAATATAAAAATATTAATAATATTTAAGATGGGTTTATAGTACTTATTAATATTTATAGATAACTTATGATATCGATATATTTTTTAACAATACATTAAGAATCTGAATAAGCCACAGGATTTAAATAATTGAAAATTTAATTTTGGCGTTAAAATCATGATTCTACAATTTTCATTATAGAATAATATTAAAACAATAGTACCTTTTTTATTTTTCTCTTTGTTCCAATATGCCTGATTATTGTTGTTAAAATATTGAAGTTATTTATAATATTTTTAAAAAATATGTCACATTTTCATGTTGAAGTTATCACTTTTTAATATATTTTTTTAACAAAAACTAATAACTATTGTCTTTAACTCGTCGTCTGAACACGTCATATTACATTATGTTTTTTTAATATTTTTGTAATTGTTGAACTTATGCAGTACCTATTTAAATATGATATACACATAAAACGATAAGTAAATTAATAAACCTAGCTAACCAGTTATTAGGGCTTAAAAATATTTATTTAATCATTTTCGTGTGGTTGTGAGTAATATTGTAATGTGGGAATTTTTTTTCCGGGTTCTTTGTTGGAGTTTTTTTTCCGGGGATTTTCATTCGGTAATTCATCAAAACACTTCTAAAAATATTGATTAAAAAATAATTTTCTAAAATAGCCAAAGAAATAACATATTTTTAAATTTATTAAAAAAAAACTAACAATTAGTCGACTTGCATATCTGCTTACCAAAAAAAAAACATTGTCAAAAATGTTATATTTTGCATATTTCATATGTACATTCTTAGACATATTATTGGTTCCGGGCATCAAATATTTAAATTTCAGTAACAAGAAAAAAATATTTCTCATTCATTAAATAAAAAAATATTTTTACTGTAAAAATTTAAAGTTTTCTTCTAGATAAAAATATAATCAATTTACTAATATATACTTCATTTTAAAACATTAGTCTTATAGGGATGCGTTATTGTGGACAAAATAAGTAGAGGAATGAAAAATATAAATTTAAAAAAGTAGAACGATGCCATTTCTCTGTAACCCCACCCCCACTACTAATGGTGTCTCAAGAATCTTATCTTATTTTTTTTTTTCAGAAAATTGATAATATTTATACATTTTTGAAAAAAAAGAACATAGATAAGTAAATTGTAGATAAATATAAATTTATTTTCAATGTTTGTAAATAAACAAACCTATTTTGAATGTTAATTTTTTTGTCATTAATTGAAACAATGTTCTCATAAAAAAAAAAAAAAAAAGTAAAAGCCACAAAGTGCAATTACATAAATATAATAGGTTTCCAAGAATGTATCAGTACATAATATTTAAAAACTATGATTTTGTAACTAGCCTTGAACTAATGATTACCATGTGGTTGTGTATTAATTATTATAATATTATGAATGGTCATTAAAGTTTCACAAGTTTATAATTTATAAATATTTTCATTTATGAAATATAAAACTAGTTATTAAATTTTTAACTATTGGTAATAAAATAAATATCTTTCAGAGAACATTGTTTTATGCTTTAATAACATTATTTATTACAAATATTGCTATTTTAATGAATTTGTTTACTTATAGCAATCATATTCATTTATGAATTATTTGCAATTATTAAAAAAAAAAAAACATCAAATATATAATGTTTTATATTATATGATAAATGCATTAATTTTACATTGTATGTAGATATTAGAGATATAATGCTGAATATTTTGTACAAGAGTGACTACAATTGTGTCACCAGGCATTTTGAAATTCTACATTTAATTGTTTTAAAAATAGTTAATATCATTAAAAAATAAATAAATTTATTTAAAATATCAACAAATAACAGAAAACACAATTTATTGATCAAAACAATATTTTAAATTAGAGCATTAAAACGGAACCAAACAAAGCATTTGTAACATATCAAATATAAAAAAAAAAAAAAATAAATGTATTCTTTAACATAAAAAAGAAAACATAACCACAACCTTACTTAGATTGAAAGTTAATTACAATAGCTTTGTAGATACAAGTCACAATTCAGTTAGATAATATTAATAAGTCAACATCTCAATCAAAATTATTTTAAGGTAGTTACTATGAAATAATTATAGTTCAATATTTATTAGCTAGGTACATTATATTACTATTTATCACAGTGTAAACATTTCTTCTTCCTCTTGTTCCAGCCGTTGCCGTGAACTCATTAACTTTATATTCTGGGTCACAACAATTGGTATTTCTTCTGTACTTATTGAAGGACCCTGTATTCTACGACTTGTTAATCGTTGGCGTGTAAATAATACTTGTTCTTCTGGACAGTACCTTTATAACCAACAGATAATAATATATAATACATTTCTACCAATAATAACAAAATTAATATATATTACATAATTTGAGAATAGGTATGTGGTATTGGAATGGTTAAGTGAAATATTACCTTAAAATAGTAAGCATAAATAATTAATAGGTTTGTTAATTCTGAATTATTTACCATTAATTAAGATTAAAAAATAGCATTATTATATAAGTTTTTATTAGTCTATTTTGTTTCATTTTTATTCTCTGTCAATTAAATCACTGAGTATCAAAACAACCTATATAATTTATAAAATTAGAGGAAGAAATTATTTAGCCTATCTTAATAATGGTAACCATAATGGCTTAAAAAACACTGAAGTGGCACTTAAAGAGTTATGCTTGTAATAGATTTGATGCTAGAGATTTTATGAGGTTCATCCGTGTATCCCAATAATTTTGATAGTAAAATATTTTTATAGAAAATCAATAAATTTAAATGTGATATTATAAAGAAATGTTCATAGATTAAATTCTAATTATTCATAGAAATTTATAAATAATTTGTTAATAGGTAGATTTAAATAATTTTAAAAAATAACTTACACACTTCTGTCTTGACTATCTATAACTTGAGCTCTTGCACTAGCAATTTTGTGATCTATTTTATTCAAGAAATTATTACAGTCATCAATGCTCTGTTCTTCAATTGGCAATATATTGAGTGGTTTTGGCTCTTTGTCATTTTGGATATTGTTTTTTCCAATGGAATTGATATCGCAAGTAGGTATGTTCAAATGTTCTCTCAGGAACAAACTGTCGTTTGTGAACAGTCTGTTGGCATTTCGTATTTGCTCAGTCTAAAAGGACAATGTCATAAGCATGTACGATTAGAAGACGCACATATTGAGGGTTATTAATTAATATATTAACGATACCAAAAAATTAATAATTATATTATTTACCGTCACGCTGTACTTGAGTGCAAGACCTTGCAATGTGTCCGTTTCTGTGACAACATGTTTGATGAAATGCTCATTGCGGACAAAGTTGGTGTTGTTACTTATGCTTCCATATTTCCTCAGAGGCTTGGTATTGTCGCGGATGCTTACCTTTTCGTCCATTGATACTTGGTTATGCCCATCGAAACGATTGCTGTTGCATAATGCGATCTCACAAGATAAAGACGTTTTTCACGTTAACACGTACGACGGATATTGTACAAAGTACACACGAGTCCTGCGTTCAAACATGATTGTTGTAGTGTTTTTGTGTGTCGAGTATGGATTATGAGTCAAACAAATTATTATCAGTATTATTATTATTATTA